>JAGXOD010000024.1:987500-1200000 GCA_020368025.1 Brachyhypopomus occidentalis | reverse complement strand
GTCTCGAGGTCAAAGGTGACATTTGCTCACGGAGATCCATTCTCTCCGGTGACCTTTGTAAAGAGTGTGAGAAATTCATCTTTGGTTTTTGAAGATCCCATTGTGCGACACCTTCATGCCACACCGGTCAAGCTCACACACTGAAGACACAGCGTATTCCACCGCAAGTGGAAGCCACGTCACCTGAGCGCTTGGGAACGACCTGGCTTCTGTCTGCACTTAGGGTCCATCCAGCCCTGGAACCAGACCTCAGACAACATGTACCTTCAGAATGGCTAGACGGAACCTTAATTGCACATCTTGAAAAGGTCTGCAGTTTGAAACGATTCTCCCAGACAGTGAACTCCTATTTCAGCTACACGAGGGGTACCATATCTTTGACTGGCACAATCCCTGCCACAAATTAACCTAGAAATAGCAAGCGCATACACCACCTCCCATAGCCTCTTTTACATGTTTAGTGTTGCCTTCTCTCTCTCTCTCTCTCTGCTACTTAGTAATGGTTTCTCTCTCTTTCTGTCTCTTACATGCAAACACATACACACACACACGTGTACACACACACGTACAGACACACACACGTACACACAGACAGGTCCTGTGGGACATACATGCAGCATCTCTGGCAGTTTTGCGGAGTAGAAAGTCGAAAATTAAACCATAAAGGCTTCTGCTGCCTTGGCACTTTTTGCCACGGCTGCCTGTGATTTGCACATTCACACACTATTAGGTAAGTAATTATTCCCAATGTGTCACACTGTAGACACAAGTGTAAAATTGAAATCTTCCTTACAGGCATAAATCGCATAAGCGGTTTGCAAAACCATCACTCCATGGCTACAAAAAAACGACCCTTAGCCAGAATCTCTACAGTCACTTTTAACATCTTAATAACCACACTGGTGACAGCTTTTCTTTTCTAAACAGCTATCAGCTGGACCATTATACGCCACAATGTAGTGTTTCATCTCATGTCTACACTAAAGACACTAATATCACACACCTAAGCGTTTGAGATTGAGGACTTTGCACCTTTCTAACCTTTGAGTGTGTGTCATTATGCCTCCTCCTGCTACACACCAAATGCTCTGTTTGCTGGGGGGTAAAATGCGGCCTAGCGCTCTGTTCCAGCACTAAACATAAAACCACCTGCTGCTACAAGCCTGCAGGATGTAGGACAGACCAACCGCCGTCAGACATCCACAACTCCACCTTCTTTTAGTGTTCAACAGAACATGGCAGAGTCTTTATGCTCTGTGGAGTGTGGATGGCGAGGACACTTCCACTTACGGACTATGAAGTATGTCCACAAACCCTAACAATTACGAAGATCGTCTTGGACAGGAATCAGTCAAACCCACCAAGCTGTCACTTTGGCAGGTTGGTTGCTGGACATAGTCATGACAGAGGAACGGAGGCTGGTGTTTGTGAATGTCGTCAGGGTAACATTTACAACATGGAGAAGATTCTCTCACTGCAAGATGAGCTTCAGATTTCTATCCAGAAGAGTATGAAATCCTTAAGCGTAATTTATTCTGACTTTTCCAGGAAAGGCAAGTACTTGAGAGAGAAGCTACTTCTTCTTCACACCTTAAAAAGGATAAATTCTTTAAAACCTGTCAATGTGGAGATTTAGAACCTTTCATCAGGGGCTTATACTGATTTAGACCCTTTTTCATCCAATTTAAGTACACTCCCTGGAAATTTGGGGTCTCACCCCATTCTCCCAGCAAGCTTAACGGGGAGCTGCCATGCGTGTACTCTACAGACAAGTGCCTACAACATCCTGCTCTGTGACTAGAAGGGCTACGTCCTCTGTGAATTTAAAAAACGAGCGTGCAGTTCAAGAGGTGAAATGACAGGTGAACCTTGTGGTCCACAGGGCCTGCACCTGTGTGTGTGTGTGTGTGTGTGTGTGTGTGTGTGTGTGTGTGTGTGTGTGTGTGTGTGTGTGTGTGTGTGTGTGTGTGTGTGTGTGTGTGTGTGTGTGTGTGTGTGCGTGCGTGCGTGCGTGCGTGTGTGTGTGTGTGTGTGTGTGTGTGTGTGTGTGTGTGCGGGTTTGTAAAGGTCAGCAGGATGAGTACTTTCACACTTCCAGAGGTTACCGCATTCACGTGCAGGAGAAACTTCTAGGGGGAACAGATTATATCAACCTGCTTAAGACCAGCTGCTACAAATCATGGCGTCTGCTAAACACCGGGGAGAGAGAGCCAGAGTGACATAAGGCCACCATCCTTCCCACAAATCACAGGAACAGGAAATATGTGCTACCATACAGAATGCCACCGGCTTTAAACCACACAGTTAAATCAGTAATTGCTTGGTTATTCTACAGTCTCTACAAAGATTATTATATAAAGGTTTCATGTTACCATGAGTGCACAATTCAACTCACGTTTGGAATTAAACTGAAGGGAATGAAAGTATGATGTAAGGAAAGATGTAGGTGTAAGACGAGTTATATAATTATTGTTATTAAAGGTATAAAGTTGTAGTTTATGTATGTATAAAGTTGTTTTTAAGGTTTTAAAGGTATGCTAGCTCTTCCTGAACTATGTTCTTGCATACATTTTCATTTGCTTGCTATTTGTAACTAATTGTAACTGATAACTGCAGAAGTTGTATGTCTGAACAGGAAGTAGGTTGTTGAAAATGGACTGTATGTGGACAATGGGCTTATTCTGATGTAACACTGCTAAATTCCAGAGTCCCCAAATTGCAGGGTCCCCACAAGAGAACATGAAGCTCCACAAGGTCCCACTATGCATAATGCGGAGCGTCTAATACAGTCCCACCCTGCATGATGACAGACTGCTAGCTACACTTTCCCCTCTATTTTATTTCCTATGTACATTGTAATTATATATGTTGCTGTCTCATTTGTGATTAGATATTATTCAAGACGTAGGATCAACATTTTTACAACGTTAACTGAGAAGTTATCAGTATCGCCCTGGCGACGCCCGTGGGCAGATTTCCAAATCTCCATCTGAGCATCAAACACAACCAAGGACCTCGGACATAATCTGCAATTCTCTCTCAAACTAAAGCAAGGGGGGAAAAGGTTCGCAGACAAGTGAAACATTGTGGGAAACATACAGTCGTACCTTTTCAAAATGGGGGAGGGTGTGGAGGGGGGGGGGGCATTGCCGAGAGCGACGGGGCAATTTAAAAAAAACGCCTCCCGTGGGCTGGGCTAACCCGGATTCTGTGAGCGTGGGGAGCGTGACGGGAATGAGCGATCGGTGCTGGACGAGCATTGCAGTGAGGAGGGTAACGGCTAAGAGGGCACGACACCCCTCCCGCCTCTCTCTGCACCGACAGGATGCCGGGTCGGATGCACCCGCCGCATGGCAACAACGGAGGTCCTGCCGTACGCATATCAACACGCCCGGCTGAGCGGGACACGAGAGGGCTCCTCCGACGATTATGAGGCCCGAGGAGAAGGGGCAAAGGGCGGGAACAGGCATGGCGAGGAAATTAGCGCAGACGCATTTCCTGTGAGAGTGGGAGGGTGAGGACGTTCAGAGGTGGTTTAAGAGGGAGGGGAGGAGTGGTAGATTAGACAAGAAAAAAACGGAGCCGCTTCCTGATTCAGGAACCTCACGGCTGATCGGGACGTGGGCGGATGGCGTTTATCAACCAGGCCGGCACGTTTTTATTTCTGCTCACCCCGGGTAAATCTCCACCTCTCTTAAGATACCATCTCAGATTGTAAAACTTTAAGTGAACCCATCGAACCTCTTTACAGGGACAAAGGAGGCATGAGCCTGCAAATAGCACTTGGACTCTGGTTGAATTCCTTCGTTCTCTCGCCATTATTTAACATCACCTGTTCTCGCTATTCTGAGCCCCACGCTTCCTAGTAATGAAACACAAAGGAAGCTTCCGCAGCACCTCATCAGGTTCGCAAGGTGTCTCGCATGCTTGGCCCAGGATTGCCGGGTGTCCCCTCTCAGGCTCCGCCCACAGATGCCTGCACACGCTGGGCATGAATGCACATAACCTATTTGCTGACACTGACACCCTGCCACTCATCCACGGAGTCACTAATGCACCAGCTTGTTCGCCTGCGCAACTGGAGCTTTGTTGAGGGTTTCTTAGCTGGCTCTGGGCGCTAGGAAGGACCTCTGTGACCAGTTGATGTGGTTGTGAACCCGTCTGCCTGTTTTCTGTCTGAGTAGATGCGCCCGTTTACTGACCCCCCGCCGGTAAGTGCGATGCTGAATGGTGAATTCTTCCTCACAAACAACACCCCGCGCACCTGCAGAGAGCTGCCGCCCTTTCATTACGGCTCCGTAGCCTGAGGGAACCAGAGCTCACGCGTGTTCTCGAGGGCCTCAGATCCCTGCAGCTAGCGGTTAGCCGTGATAACGAAACTTGTAGACAGCTGTGATGGCTTTTAAATTTACACCTCATCATAGCTGAGACTGCTGGAAAACCAGCTATTACATGAGTGGGACTTAAGGGGGGACAAATATGTCTTCATCCTGCCTCTGAAACAGTGACACATGAGACCCCCAGGAAAGCGAAGCGAAGGATTTGCAAATTCAAGCAAATAATCCAGGAACAGGTTTAGGTGCATGTTGAGCAGTTGGTGAGCAGGTGCTGTTGGCCGGTGATCGTGAACGCGGATTGGTTGCTACTGCAGGAGGAGGGGCCAGGGGTGTGACACATACATTCATTAAAAAGTCTGAAGTTCTTAAATAAGGTGGAAAATAAGCTAAGTAAGGAGAAGGAAATGAATGTGGAGAATATATTCCCACTGTCTGAACCCGATTTCACATCGAGATCAGTGTCCTGCCAACGAGAGCCTTTGGCATCAAAGGCTTTGCAAAAGTACCCAACAGCCCTGGCCCCACCGTGGCCCTGTGCACACTAACAAGCACACACTCTGACATCTAATTTACACTAACGACTCACTCTGGACAATGGCTCCTGCAACTCGCTGTTATTGTGAAAGCTGGGTTTTAGGGAAGATGCTAGAGAGATACCTGGTCACATTTTGTGACCCAGAACCATCCCTCCTGTATCAGCCCTTGGGTCGGTGCTGTGGCGGGTGCAGGGTCTTCCGATCCTCTTTCACACGCTCCATCCTCAGTCTGGGTGCCACCTCCAAACCGACAGAGATGGCACTGGCACCAACAGCTTAGACGTCCTCCCGAAACAAATAATCCATTTGAAACGAGAAGAAGCCTTAATATCCAGCAGGGTAGACAGTCTGAACAAGTCCACAGGCCCAGGAGACACTGCGAGGGCTCCCGTTAGCTCTCCGAAGGATGCCACCGTAACTCCAGAAACAAGAAAAACGATGTTGCTGCATGGGGCTTAAGCGAAATCATACTTAGCTGCGCAGTGAGGCAAACGAGTGAAAGCAACACTCTAAAGCATCTTGCATTCATCAAGCCATTAAGGCCTCAGCAGGAGAAGCAGTGCAGCGTCTAATGCTTCCCTGTTTTCACTTTCAACAATCCAACCTGCCTGCGTGTGCCAGCAGCACCTGACACTCCCACGTGCCCCGCATGCGTCCCCCGGCCATTAAGTGCACCGGCCATCTGAAACGCTCTTTGTTTTGCCAACACAAGACAGGCATTTAATTGCTTATTACCGCGCGGCTGTGGAGAGCAGGGGAATCATATGTCCTGGGAGTGCATTAGAGAAGCGCTAGCAACTCAGACCCGGGTCTGCACCAGCTTTCCCAGAACGTTTGATTCCGAGCCGCTCGATATCTCGGCCGGCCGCATATGAACGATACCCCCGTGCGGCGGGGATTAGCTCACCACACGTTCGCACCGGACACAGTGCTCAAACAATTCCACGGACTAACGTGGCCATCGCACACAATTCTGGCCAAGAGCTGCGAGATGGAAGTGGACTCCAGCGTAGCACGACACAAAATTCTTCTTCCAACTTAGAATTCTGTAAAAGTCTCAGCTTCAAGACCGTAGCACATCGCCAGTGCCGTAGCTCATCTTTTCTCCTGCATTGTATTTTAAAACAAAGCTGCGTTTTGGCTAAAATGTGGGGACTGAAATGCGTATCCACGGGTTAAACATGCAGAAGCGTTTTGAAGAGTGTTGTCTCTGGAGCGTGCAGAAACGTGCCAGAAACTGAAGTACCAGATGCCTCTGTGAAAAGCCGTTATGAGGCGCGTGGTTCACCTGTCATGGCTTGGAGTGCTTGATCTTCATGCTAATGGTGCTGTGTGTGGAAGGGCTTGGGCAGCACCATGCCAAGAAGCTTCGCCAAACGCTGGCCAGAGCACCGAGAGTAAAGGCCACAGTCTCCACTCCCCTGGTAGCCGGAGGGGAGTAGCTCGCTGCAGTGACACTTCAGTGGAGGCGCTTCAGACTTTGAGCCTCCATGTTCACCGCAACTTAAACCACCACACTTTTACACTTGTATGTCTTTTGAAAAAGCCATGAGATGAATTCCAGATATCCAATCAGCCTAAACCTCACCATTCCGATTCTGTGTGCCTGATCCCTGGTTGGTCAGAGCCCGTGGCTTCATTTGCATATGCATTTGTGCATTTGCTGTGCATCATTATGGGCCCTGACAGGCGGAAGAACCCAGTAACCACGGCGGCACTGGGACACGAGAGGAGAGGGTCCTCCATCCTCACCGCCTTGTCATCAGCAGGCCCAAAATGCCTTAAACCACGTGAGTCATTGAAACTCTCTGAGGCTTTCTTTGCACTGTAAGAGAAATTAATAGTAGTTTAGGCTGACGTGTCTCTGGCTGAACCCCTGCCCTACCCTGCTCCATCCTGAATCATGCGCATGTGTGCATACGCCATTCAGATCACATGAGCTAATTACAAGCAGCACCGTTTCAGAGTTGCATGACTAATGCTAGTCAATTAGTCACGAAGCAAAGAAACACTACGACGAGCACAACTCTGATGGGGAGACACTTCAGAATGAAATTACGCTAATCTTGCGGAGACCTGATTTTATTTCTTGCGCGGAGCGGTCACACGGCAGGACGGGTAGGCAGGTGGTGCTGTCCACGATAAGGGAATCTGGCCAGCTCGCGATTGGCTTCCACGTTGCGCATGGCAACGTTATCACATTAAATATGCACACTGCGCATGCGATCAGGGCTGCAATATTTATGAGGCTGAGCTGAGGCTCACTTTGACGGGGGATAATACCAGGAAATAGGAACCACGGCAGGCAAGCAAGGGCACTCCGATGACAAATCTGCCCCCACCACATCCATCCAAAGCACCCATACAACAAATGAAGCCAGAGTGGGAGACACATCCAGCCCTCTGCGCTCGTCTGCGCTGGGTCGCTTCTCATCGATAAACGGCTCTTTAGCGGCAGAAAATATTAGCCAGCACATTACGGGCCTACAGTCAATTTAGAGCTTCATACAGTCCACATCATGCCACAATTTATGAGTATGAACACCAAGAAAGGCTACATTTTTATGGCTATAGAGATGAAGAAGCCAATACGTTGTGGTATAATGCACATAAATACATAGGGAATTGAATACATGTCAATTATGGTGTATTGATTTCAGATAAAACCTTAAAATATGAACTTAACTTGGCCGGTTTTTGTCAGAGAAGAAGGAATCGAAGGCGGCTTGTTTGAGGAGTTCCGATACCTGATCACCCTCTACACCTCTGCATGCAAATGGGCTGCCAGACTTTAACAACCAGCCTTGCATCACTTTGACATGCGAGCTCCCTGCTAATCTACAGAGCCGTGGACTGTGGCGAACGCTGCTTTCCGGTTCACTGAGATGGAACTGAAAAAGTCATAACAAAACATGTTCCATCGTCTCCATGACGGCTGACCAGAGAGAGGAGACCTCCACCAATCACACGGCCCTCTTGCTGTTCCATTTCAAACCACAACACTGGGGGCGTTCCAGTTTGTAAATGAGAGAAAAGTAAATGAGTGCTCCAGCTTGGAAACACACACACACACACACACACACACTTTTTGGGAATGTTCTACATTTCCATATCCACCTTGTTTGCTCCGGATCATGGTTACAGAGCCACCCCCCATGGGAGGGCTTCACTGCAGCTAGGCAGGTCTCCTCCTGGGCATCTTCTACTGGAAGCAATGCTGAGATTATGGTGCTGTTTCTCCCACTGAAGTCCCACAAACAGCTGCTGACTCTAGACTTCCTGTATTGCTTGTCGGGTCTGTACAGGATCTTTGACAGTGTACACAAACGAGAAAGCCTGCGATTTAATATCTTTTCACTGCGTCAGTAACACGCTTTGCAGCAAATGAAATAAGATCAGCAAATGGAATAAGAGGGTTGCTTGCAGGCTAGGGGAAAGTTATTAGTGTGTCTATGAACACACTCATCACTCTGTACTCGTCACAAAGTGCCAAAGAGCCACATCCGTATTTCATTCCAAAAAGCTGGAAAGCTACATTAACACCCTTTGCTGTTGCTTCTGTCAAATTTAACAAGCTAATTAAACTTAATTGAATTTTACAACTTTGGCAATGCAACCTATATCCATGTCAGGGATAAACAATAGCTACTTTCTCCACTGTCCATGCTGATGCAAGATTAATTGCTCTGCATAGTTGGAATCTTAATGTCTTAATGTGCTCTACAGTACACCTGGCATCCACGAAAGCTCACACAATTTACGAGACACATCTCAGGTCAAATGTTAACAACAGACAGGTTAACTGCACTGTTAAGTATTTCAGTACCAAGTGTGCAGTAAGGAAAGCTTAGATCGTGCAAAAACTGTATCCACCTCCGAAACATCCACCCCTCCCCCCACCATCTTGATATGCAGGGTTACAATGATGATGATGATGGAACAATTGGCCCAGAGTTCCGATTTAGTTTTTTTTTTCTCAGCTACTTTACAGGAGTCGTTAGGAAAGGGGAGGTTAACGACCTGCACCTTTACTGCAGTGAAGTCCTAGGTGTTTTAATGCTGTGAATGAACAATTCAATTTATTTAAAAGCATAACCTAATCAAAGCCTAAGAGAACTGCAAGTCCCATGCCTGGAGTAACAGTAACAGTAACCATGGGCATTCAGATAGCCTTTACTGTTCTGATTCTGACTAACTGCCCATTTGAGTGACTCTGTCTAAGCACATTTTCATTTGTCTGCTTCCCACCTCAGTGTGGCCACCAAGAAATACTGCACAGACAGTTTGGCCACGTCCGTGATTTAAAGAAGTGCACGTCAAGCAAGGTAATTGTAAAGTGTCAAACACCGACGTAAATATAAAAACACACTTCAGCAAGACTGTGTATGTTTTGGTAACATCTCATTACTATGAATCGATCTATTTTTCAAGAAAACATAGTTTTATAAAATGCAACTATATCTCTTGGGAAAATGTGAATAATAACCTTGCCCTCACAATAACAAAATCAGCAAAACTACATTGCCAATGATAGTCATAGCAGAAGCCAGCTATTGGCCTACGAGTCAAGACTGTGGCTAAAACTTTAGAAAAAATTTAAATTTCCAGGCTGAGCTGAAATTTTGAACTATAAACCTCCACACAGAACTGTAGTGAAATCCAGTGTGTATTAGCATGTTTTAAACCAAGAATTTGCATACAGAGGTCTTATAGTAAGCCTGTTATAGTCAGTACAGGATAACATAAGAAACCCCCAAGAAACATTCAGAGGACAAAACGAGTGGTGAGAAGTTGCTTTGCTTTTGTGCTGAAATAATACAAATATCCTTAGTTATGTAAGAGGAATGTCTGTGTAAAAGTGAACGCTCCCCCAATGTAAATTTTGTTTTTCTCCTGACGATCGCCCTCTGTGTAACGCACCCTGACTGCCATGGCTACAGCTATGTGGCCATCCGCCTCTCAAAACCAGACGCTCGTGATTCTGATGACTCAACCGTCCGGCCTCCGCCCAAGCTGAACACGTCCAGCTGGATATGACAGTCCTACAACTCACTCCCATAGACTGTAGCCAGCACCACTCTGTCTGAGTAGCCATGTTCTTTTAGTTCTTCTGGGGGGCTTTGTTCATTAGCGTGTGATGGGCTGCTGCAGGAGACAAACCTAAATACGCATCTCACTAGCCAGCTAACTGCACTCACTGTGCATCTCACTGTGAGGTGCTTTTACAACATGAACCTTTTGTTGGAAGGCCATTCAAGAATAATTGTGGGTAAAAAAAGACAATTGTTACTTAGTAAGACAGATGGTGAGAAAAGCATTTCTAAAGCATCACTGTGTCTGTTGTACTCTTCAGTGAAAAACGATAGCATTGCTAATTCTGAGTTAAAGAGAGCAGCCACAGACTGACTAAGAGTTACATATTTTAACATCGACCAGGGTGGGGGGCAGTTTTATAAGAATTTAAGAATTACTATATTGAAAAATAACAATACCGGATTACTTTCCAATCCTTTTGAATCACCTTTTAACCAATTAACTGTCAAAGAGTTTCAGCGTACTAGTCCACTACAGTGCAACAGTATGAGCACTAACACGTTCCCACAAGCTCCTGGATGTTCTGTGTGCAGACTCATGAACAGCTCTAGAGACGTGCAAAACTTCTCCAAAGAAAGAACATTGCCCAACAATCCAGCATTGCTGAGAAGGGACTTTTCTGCAACCCCTTCACTCCTGACATATCGGTAGGCACCACCAGCGTAAACAGCCAAGACAGGCTTAGAGTGTTATACCAAAGAACTCACTTCTTCATACTTCATACCTCTCACGCTTTGTTGGAATTTATGCTACCGATTAACGAATTTTACAGGACAGGAGATTAGATTTGTCTATTTTCAAATGTTGCACACATTGAAAAGCGATCTATAGTCGTTCTTTACCTCCACGTCCACTATAGTGTAAGCAAGAGGACATCTTATGATGACTGCGGGACATGAAATATTTGGTGAGTGGATGAATACAAGTTATTTATTGTCAAGTAAATTTCTAAAAGTTGAAATTTTTTTTTCATTGAGAACTTTTAATTAACGTGTAGAATGTCGTATAAAACAAACACTACAGGAGCACAAGATCCCTGTCATTGCAGAAGTGTGAATAACTCCAAGCGAACCCTTTAGTACTAAGACTTCAGATCATATATCACACATAGAACAATAGAAATAGATTAATAATGCTTATATTGCATGCACTTATGACAAAGCACACCACAAATGGCAAACTTGTAAATCACCCGCGAATATGAAGGGTGGCTGTATACATCAGGTTGAGTGTGTGTGTGTCTTACTGGTTTCTTATGTAGCCTGGAGCCAATCCATGTAGGGATGTCTGTTGTAAAAGTCAAATGATTTGTTATGCCTGTTTAATATGCATACTGATGAGAAACATCAGTCTCTTACGGTTGATGTGTCATATGTGACATCACACTTTGCATTATTATGTCATAGGATCTCATTTGGTGCATGATGTTCGATATATTTGTGTTAACTCTCATGTCTCACCTCCCTATTAGCACACTACCGCAGTGCTTTCATGTAGTATTTCCATCCATGTATCAATGAAATGTGAGTAGCCATGAGACTTGGTTTATATGATTGATGGAACCAATAAACAAGGTTTTTAGAATAATAGATTCTGTGTCAGCTTTACTGTCTGCATTACACTGCCACCTGTGTATGTGTGAGAGTGTGTGTGTTTATGTTCTGTGTGTGTGTCTAATGAAAGAAAATGTCTCTATTGCAGCAGCCTTCTCGTTATTGAACATTTGAACCCCAAAGACTGTTCTGTCTGTTCTGACTGTTCTGTTTTGACTGTTGTAACTGTTTTGACTATTGTGACTCTTCTGATTGTTCTGTTTTGACTGTTCTGACTGTTTTGACTATTGTGACTGTTCTGATTGTTCTGTTTGACTGTGCTAACTGTTTTGACTATTGTGACTGTTCTGATTGTTCTGTTTGACTGTGCTGACTGTTTTGACTATTGTGACTGTTCTGATTGTTCTGTTTGACTGTTCTGACTGTTTTGACTGTTCTGATTGTTCTGTTTTGACTGTTCTGACTGTTTTGACTATTGTGACTGTTCTGATTGTTCTGTTTGACTGTTCTGACTGTTTTGACTATTGTGACTCTTCTGATTGTTCTGTTTGACTGTGCTGACTGTTTTGACTATTGTGACTGTTCTGATTGTTCTGTTTGACTGTTCTGACTGTTTTGACTATTGTGACTGTTCTGATTGTTCTGTTTGACTGTTGTAACTGTTTTGACTATTGTGACTGTTCTGATTGTTCTGTTTGACTGTGCTGACTGTTTTGACTATTGTGACTGTTCTGATTGTTCTGTTTTGACTGTTCTGACTGTTTTGACTATTGTGACTGTTCTGACTGTTTACTGTCCCTAAGTAGTTTTCAGTGCAGACACTGGTCTTCTCATTTTCAAGCTTACAGCTTCCTCATGAATAAGACATAGCCTTTCAAAACGAACACACTATCACTCCCATTCACTCCCGATAAGAAAGAAACACACTGGTACCGAGTCTGTCATCCCCACCATGGGAGAGTGAGCTGGATAACAGGAAAGGCTGACCCACAGGAAAAGTCACTGTATTTCAGAGAGGAGCATGTCGTTGCCCACTGCCATGGACTGATTTGTAACCTCGGCTCAGAACATCCATTGTGGCTGTCAGACCAGCTTCAGCATGGAATTACTTTCCTGTATTAGGAAACACACACACACACTCTTTCTACCTCTCTCTCTCTCTCTTCCTCATTCTCCCTCCCTTTTTCTATTCCTCTCTCTCCCTCTCTCTGTTCTTATTCTCTCTCTCTCCCCCTCTCGCTCCCTTGCTCTCTCTCCACCCTTCCCTCGCTCTCTCTCTTTTCCTCTCCCTCCCTTTTCTCTTCTTCTCTCTCCCTCCTTCCCTCGCTCTCTCTCTCCCCTTCTCTCTTGCTTCCAGGTTCTCCAACAACATTCACTGTTTGTCTTTGTTACAACATGCAGGCTGAAGAGTTCACTGTGCACTCTTACATGCAGTGGACATGTAAAAGAAATAAAGACATGCGACGAACACACACACTCCTACACGTAACGTAGACGGGGGAATTAACTGCTCAGAAAACAACACTGCAGGGACATAAACAAAGCATAAAAACACACACACACACACCATCAGTCAAGTGCTGTTCACACTTGGGCTGCAAACACAAATCTCAGATTTGCATTCATTAGGCTCTCCAGTAAATAGCTTTCCACTCTGATCAGAATCAGATGAGTTATTTTGGTGTTTTAAACACTAAGCCTTTGAACACACACACATACACACACACACACACAGAAAGAGAGAGCGAGAGAAACTACAGGGAGATTTGCTCCTATGTTTGCGTGGGGTCTGCATTTCTCTTCCCAAGCTTGCATACTGCACTTTAATTTCCAACGCGAGCCCAAAGCTCTGACAAATACTCCAGCATTAAATAAACACATTTGTACAGTTGGGGGCTCCATTCACGGGCAGCCCATATGACGTTCTGCTCTCTCCATAGATTAGCCACGGCTGGGCGACAACAGTACATTCAGCGCTCCTTAAGTGATTTCAAACACTTTTCAACTTCAGCCTCCGCCCTCCACTTGCAAATTATCCTTCGCAAGGCCACGAGGAGATAAAAAAAGAGGAAAGGAAGAGAGAGAACCTCAGAAGCAAAGGCAACGAACGGCTGCCGCCGTCTTTTACGTAGGTTTGTTTTGAGAGAGGGATGTAGGAGGAACTGTAGGGAGCGCCACCTCAGAGTCGATAGCTGAGACTGAATCGAGCTGTTTTACGGCGTTCTCAGCCCTCCGACGACAACTGGATGGAACAGTGCATTGCTGAAATGGTGCGGTAAAGATTAATGTCACCGTATCTGTTCCAACAAAATACACCTATAGGGTAAATTCAGTAGCTTTGATTCAACAAGATATGGACAGTGTTGAGAATAATAAAACTAATTTCCTTTTCATGTTCAGTTATTTGAAGTAAAGAGTATCATGAAACAGACACGCACAAGGAAACTTTTGACAGGACAAACTCTCGTTTCTATCGCATAAAAATAGAACAATCCTAAAATCGTCCATATAATTTGGACAGGCACCTCAGAAGCGTGGGGTGCATTGTGTTTGGCCTATAATAATTTGATTTATCCTTTCAGCTAAATGTGTTAAGCTACAAAGCTCGCACAATTTGTTCGGCTAAGCGTGTACTAAGAGTATTAACTGCATACAGTTTAACAGCACAGATAACAATCAAATCAGTCTACGAATGATGGATTATGTGTTTAAAAGCTTATTTAAACATTCAAACACACACTGGCTGAAATGACGAACTTTCCTTGATATGACAGACAAGTTGACATGAACTTCATGACACTATATTACACAGTAAACCGCAAACAGACGTTTTGCCTACTTATAACATGCTGGGCAAAACGTCTAAATTCCACCAGGAGTGACTGCTGGATGACGTCCCTGCAAACGTGACTGACAATCTGAAACAACGTTTCAAGGTTTCCAAAGGTTCCAAAGGTTCTATCACATGTGTTGTCCCCTGCCACGCTAACCCCCAGACCCCCATAAACCCCTAACCCCAAGCTACACATTTCTGCTTATTACTCTGTTCTTTTCTGAAGGAAGATAATGTTTCTACCAACTTGTTTCAGCAAACCAATAAATGCCTATGGAAATGCTTCCATTGCTCTAACTGAATGTGTGTTTCTGGTTACAATAAGCCTGAAATGCACGAGGGCCTATTTAAAAATTGTCGCCCTCCATCTGAAATCAATTACAACTGGCCGAGGTGCCATGGCAGAAACGCGTGTGTGCTCTAGTTTAAACGGCATAGCGTCAGCAATGCAAAGAAACACCCTAGACATCTAATATGAGGGCCATTGGTTTTTTAAAATTTTTTTGGCCATTTTTAAGTTGTGTTGAACTTGATGGTATAATGCATGGCAAAATGGCCATGTTAGAGATTGGTAGTCCTTTAGGAGTGTGGTCTGCAGAGTTTGAGAAGGCTTGCAAGTAAGAGAGTAGTTGGGTTTATATAACACACACACAGTTTGTTGCTATGGATAAGGAATGCACATGGGTAAAATCAATAGCAGCGTTTCATTGTTACCAAGCACCAGGCAAGGGGCAATTTCACAGGAGTTACAGCAAATGCAATGAAATCATCATGGAATGTGACAACACAGCAGTCTTACGGTTGCCGGCCGCCAGACGCAGGACACGGTGGAATGACAAGGTAGCAAAGAAAGTGGAGAAAACGTTTGACAACGCCCTGCCTAAAATCCTCCCATCGTTAAAGTGGAAGTGTTTACGCACAGTTCATTAACAATGAACAAGAACAAGAACTCGGTTTGTGTTCTCATTAGCAGAAGCAGTGCAGCTAGATGCTCTGCTCTTATTTGATTTCACTTGACCTCAGTATTAAATCATTGTACACAATATTTCCAGCTGCCCTTTGTCCTTGCGACCAAGTGCGTTTTCCCGAACTACAAAACGACTGCACACCGAGCGAACTGACGGCATAAAAACTGTCGCCGGCGTATTGCTCAGACTTCCAGCAGAGAGGTGCGGAGATCACGGTACCTCCATGACATCTCCGAGTCGGCTCCGCGCGGGAGGGATCAAAGCGAGATTTCAGCGAAGTGTGCGAACGCAGGGGCCTGCGTGCTGGGTTCCGCCACGCCCCACAGGGCAACTGGCAGCCTGCTTTCTGCCCCACTTGTGCTTTTTTCTGCTGCACGTGGCTTCTTCCTGAGCTTAATATGAGACTCGAGCACTATGCTCCGCAAGCCAATTACCTAAGATTAAATTCCGACATTCAATTCTATTCAGTTTGAATAGCACATAGCATGACCACATCAAGAAACTATACTGCCAAAGCTTTGAAATCCGTGCATATAATATAATCTATGAACAAGATAATTAGAATGATTCAAAACAATATTAATATGAAATTGAGTTTATATGTATCTGCTACAAAACAGCACAGTGCTAATATCTGTTTTCTTTATGCCAATAAATAATGCCAATGTTTATGCCAGTGTTTTCCTTGGTTGCAAAAGCACTAAATAAACCGCTGGTGAGCATGTCACATCACGTACTCTAAACACCATCAATTCATAGGCATGAACCGAGATTGTCTGATTTTGTGTCTTGTGCCAATTCTTTCTCCAACCGCATCATCGGGGCAGAAATCTTGGCGTCCAGACCTGCCCTCGCTCAGAACAGAAGAATGCTTACCTACAAGAAAGTCATACCTACAAGAAAGTCATACCTACATTGTATTTACAGATGAAGCTGAACTTCCACAGTGATAAGAATGAAAACAGTACATTTCCAATCTATTTATCATGTTAGGTCAGCTGCAGAAACTTTAAGCTAATGTCCCTTCTGGTGTAGTACTGACTGGTCTACACCCACTTTCCCTCAAGCTGTGGCGTTCTTGCATAGATCAGCCAGCCGAAGAAGCATTACGCTACCTGTCAGTTTCGCTACCTATTATCAGTTTCGGTCCACCAAACACAGTGATATGTTTGTTAAACTTTACAAGAAATTTGGTTTGGCTATGCTTGTATCTTTGCCAGAGAAATACAAGGAGCATCTCTGTGACCATCACCCTTTCCTTAGCGGCCATATTACCTTCTTCTCTGCTCAGGCAGATTTTACTGTGTTTGCCCCTCTCTACGGATGCCTTATGCTCACTAAATATATCTGACATAAGCCATACGACGCTGCTCTGTATTCTTTCTCTCAAGGCTCAGCAACAAAATCATTTGCTTTCTTGTCCTGTTACATTGTTCCAGTGTTCCAGATAAGAAGTATGTTTTTGTTTCGTACGTCACTGGAATTTGTCCAGCGGATGTGGCCTGGCCTTGAAAGGGGGTTAGATGGTAGCGAGTGGCACAAAAGATTCACTACTGCCTGCTTTTATCAGTCAGGCGTGATTAGCATCGCCGCCGCTGTTCTGCAGGCACGTGCCGCATCTACTCCCGCACCACACAGCATCGCTGTCATTACAGAGCCGTCCCTCGACAAAACCATGGCAACCGAGGTGCTATGGCAACCAAGCCGGGCCCCCTAATTAGAAGCCTAGTGTCTGTTCTGAAAAGGGGAAGCATTGGCCACAGCACTGACAAACAGAGGAAGAGAGAGGCTATGTGAGGGGTGCGTGTGGCACCACATGGTTTCTGAGGGAGCTGATTGTAAGCTCGTTCAAAGGGGTTAAAGAGATATTGTGTTGCAATTCAATCCAGGCTTCTATAAACACGACGTCATTGCCTTGTGGTTCCTGTGTGCTACAGGCGCCATGATCGCAATTCAAGCACTAGGTCAAAACAAATACTATATGAACATGTATTTTTCTTAGCTTGGTTAACTGGATTTCAAATAATTTTTCAGAGCAGTGTTTAGTTAATGGGATTTATAAGACGCACATTACCACACTTTCTTTCTTTAAAAAGGACCAGGATAGAGGTCCTTCATCAGCTGTGCAAGCAATGTGCTTCTGATGTTCTAGGAGGTGGAACCAGTTTATATTAGAAGAAGCAGATGTTTAAACCGTTCATTCCATGGAGTTCTGAAGTTCAGAGAGTGCAGATCACACTTTCAGCTTCCTAACTTCATTGCTGCCATAGCAACACCTAATAAAGCAAAGAGATATGCAATTAAAACAATGTCCATTAGCATTTAAATGCCTTCCTACTGGACATGACAAACCCTTTAATTCTGATGGTCCTAACTAACTCCTAACTAATTATTTTTTTACGAAAATAATAATCCCTTTGATGGTCACTTATAAATAAAACAGTGGCTAATATTATATGTAAATGTTCCAGAATGTTCTAGAATGATGAAGAGACCACACCTCTGTTTAAGGATCCTCCTACAGATGAGATACATCAAAGGTGTGCTCATCAGCAGTGAGATGAATGACCTTTTGGGTACTAACTCTGGTGTTCCATGATGTAAACTACAATAATGGGCACCAAAGAGCCGACAGCCTCACCCACTCCACCTCCTGCTTTACTGCAGGAGTTTTCTACTGTGTTTCATGCAAGAGACATAATCACCTTCACATCTGAGACACTAGTAATAGAAGTAACAGACAGTACTAGTAACAGAAATCGACAGTTTCTCTTATAGTAATAGTAATAGAACATAATAATAGTAGTAATAGAAACGGACAAGCTGATTATTGCTGATTATTTGGTCGAACATTTTCGGGCCAGCAAAATTAAGAATTTTAATTCATTTTAATGCTAATGATAATTAAGTGTCCAGTGACAAGCTAACTGAGTTTCAAGTGGCAAGGCTTTTTAATGCTAATTTTTGATGGCATATTTGTTTGCATTGTCAGTTGTTACGGAGGCAGCAATAACATTAGAAAACTCAAATAAAAATAAATGATCTAGACTTTCTGAACTTTAGAACCCCATTGATTGAATGTTATGATTTAAACATCTGCTTTGTGTAATATGAATTGGTCCCACCTACAAGACCTTCAGAAGTGCTGTGCTATACAGCCACGTCACACTATCAGATTGCCAAGGTTGTGATTTAGTGGACACCAAGACACTGCAGCGCAGTAAGAAACATGTGCAGGCTGCTGTAATGTTACCAATGCTGGCTAAACGTGAAGAATTGTTTCTAGTGAAAGAATACAGCGACCTGCAAACTGCTCATACATTTTCCTTTTAACCAGTACGTGTATCAACACAGTAGCTTCATTACAGCTAAATTATGATCAGACAGGGTCCCAAAGGATATGTCAAAGCTGGAAAAATGGATGAGATATTGATTATTTTAAAGAGAAACTTCAGCCAAGTCAATGAGCAAGACATCCTACATGACATATCAATGGTGCTTTTGCAGGTGTTTTCCTGCATACCTAATTCTGAACTGGTTCTGTCTTTTCTGAGGGTTTCCTAACCCATATGGGAAACGGGGTGTTTAAAGTAGGGTTAACTATATACTCGCCTGAATCAATTCAGAATAAAAAGAAAGTCAGTGCCAACACGCCGATATGCCTTTAGTCGTTCTAGAAAGAGACCGTAACGATTACAGAAATCTGATTTCTATTTAAAGAACCTACCTAAAAGTAGAAAACATCACAGCTGCTTTGTCAAGAATGGAAGAATCATTAATGAATATACAACCTCTCTCAGCCCAAATGAAGTTATAGTAGATTTCAGACAAAAAATGTGTAGTGCTTTTTAACCACGATAGAACATTCATCTAGTTCAGCTGGTCAGGGGGACCAGGCAAACCCATCCAAGCTAGTTTCCCCTTTTTGAACAGCCGACTATCATAAATGTCTCTGGTGCCTTTCCTGGTTTTGATGTTTTCATTTCTATGTGAAAAGAACATGTAATGGGTCTTTTTTGAATGACTCATGAACACTGAACTCACTTCTTTATAAATCATAAAGTTTCAACGTCTGGATCCAAAGTAGCGTTGCTAACACTAGTAGTGAATTAATAGTACCAAGGACCGTTTAAAGTTTAGGTGTAATGTCAATGTTTAATGTTCACCATTGACTGTATATGTTCATAGTTTGAATAAAGAAAAGAGTCTTACTAATGGTGTAGGATCATCTGGAGTGTTTGATGATTTGAATATCAGAGTATAGACCAAATTGCCCCTAGATAACCTTGATTCTGATTATAGCAAGGGCATCTGGATTTTCCTCAATAGTTTTTGTTGAGGTTATTAATTTTTTACCCCCATACTGAACATGATTGATGTTCCGAGTTTGATTATGTTCTTAAACAGAATATGCACTAAGAAAAGGTATAGTACACCTTTGAACAAAGTCTATGCGGAGATTGAATTTTTATTTAAAAACGTTTAAAAATGTTTCTAGCCATTACTGTGTAATATAATGCACTGAGATAACTGAAATAACATGGTGTGCCACAATTTTATACATGATAAAATACATCCACAGTTTTATACATGCTAAAACAGTACAAGAACGTTATCATCCATTGGAGTGTGGAGATGTGATACTTCATGTAGCATAACAGGATTTAATTACTAATTTATGCATTTACTGAGAATTTGGACTGTTTGATTTAGTTTTGTATCTTGTTTATTCTCAGCCCTATACCAAAACATTTTAAACACAAGGTACAAAGTGTATTATTTCTCTCATAATTTTTCAGTAGGTGTAAATGCAATCCAGAGAACTGGATCAGTCAAGACACGCAAAGTAACTGCACAACGGGAAACCCAACATGAGTAAAGATTTGTAACCCTAGTAATGTATTCCATTACTCAGCTTAACCACAGTACATTAAGTGGAGAAAGACCATTCACCACAAATTAGCAGTCAAAATCAATTGTGTGCAATGCTATAAAAGACAAAGCGGATGGCAAATAGGTTTCAAGTTGTTTTTACACAACTTCGCAAACACCACAGTGCATTAGGTTTGTTTAGCGAGAGGTCTACACATCCTTTATGTTCCTCAATCAGGTAATTGTGGGTCTAATTAAGTCTTATTACATAGACACCTCCAATGGTTGATCTCTTGCAATGTCGTGATAAATTATGTTTTGTAACTGTTTTATAACTCTTATTGTAGTGCACGTTTTCTAGTAATGGTGTCATAGCAAATGTTTGAACATAGAACATTATTCCATGACCCACTGTAATTAGTAAAATGGAAAAATCCCATGAGATTTTATTTTTATTTATACATTCTACTGTAACCCCCCCCACACACACACACACCCACCCACACAAACACATGCACCCATATCAGTTAGATATGCGAGATAGATATACATTAGAGTTTAGTCCTGTTACACAAAAAAACAGTATCACTCCTTGAGAACAGAAACAGACAAAGACCAGAATGATTTTCAACTGCAGAAGGATCCCAAAGGTCATACTACCTGCCACCAGGACTGGAGAGTTTACAAGAATCGTACAGTCGAGATAATTGCCCACTGCAATTACAAATTCAGGCCATGCCATCGACTGTGTGCGGGGGCCGAGTATTGTAACAGTGCGGTGGACGTATGTGCACGGCAGCAAGGAGAGCATGAAATACCCAGTGTAAACATAAGGCTCTGAACACGAGCCCAGCAAGCTACTGTCACACAGACAGAGATCAGTATTTACCCAGCATTCACCCAGACATGTTGTAGCCTCAATGAACACTGTCACTCCATTTTTGCTCATTCTGTTCACATCCAAGGCAACACACATGATCCTCTATTCCTGTTCTCTCCTCTGCTGCATCTGTTTCACTGCCTGGCCTCCATGTGTCCCAGAGCCTCATCAATACCATTTTCTTCTCTTCAATCCGTTTCTTTTTACTCTTGAGTGTCTCCATCCTTCCCTCTCTTTCTGCCTTTTCATCCTTTGTGCTTCTCCCTCTCTCCTTTCCTTCCTTCGCTCTCTCTTCCTCCACTCTTGAGTCGCTTGCAGTCAAACCGTGCTTCTGATCTCTGCCTAAGTGTCTATAATTGATTTTTAAGGGATAAGCTTCCCGTGATCATTTCATATTGCTATCACTCTATTCGTCAGGACTTAGGGTGGGGTGTAATTCCGAAGGGTGGGGAGCCAGTGACACCATGGTACATAATTAAGATGTACTTTTCAGATCGTCTCAGATCCGAATCATTAGCCCAGCGCCCGTTCGCCTTTAGTGGGTCTGTGTCCTCTTTATCAATTACTGGGGAGGATAAACACTTTCTCTCTTCACCCTCATTCATTCCCTCCATTTAGTTTTCTTGGCACGATTAAAAATGGCAAGCACTTGTATGCTTCTGGAAGTGTGAGAAGGAAGCATCTTGGCAGGACTCAAAAGGAAGTGCAGGCCGAGTTTATCCTCTCCCTGCTGGGAGGTGCCCACAGTGGTAAATAAACCAGCTCAGTCAGGATTGTCAGGATACGTCAGGACTGATGCTGAACAGGTGAGATTTGGCAACACTTAAAGACTGTAAGGTCTAAGGTTTTAGCGTTTGACTGAGTCAACCTACGGACGGTGCAGATGAAAAACCCAACTGGACTCCTAGGAGAACCGCATGCCTGCGAGCTCGCGAACAAGCTCGGCGCGGTTTCAGGCCATGTGAGCAGTCGGACGAAACAGGCCGCGTGATTGGGCCGTGAGCGGAGGACTCAGACAGGATACAACATCTTACCATGAAACCCATCATTGCAGTGTAATAAATCCAAAGGCTTGTGCAGGAAAGTCACTCGTTTGTGACAGATCACACAGCGATGGTGATATTGATCTCGGATTTCAGGCCAAGTCGAGCGTACGGTAAATGCAATCCAGTGCTGTAGGTTTGCAGGGCTGAGGGGAGGATTTATGGCCTTTAATACGGGTCCAAATGCAACGAGCATAATGAATGAAGCAGCATCAGTTTCCCTCAGCTTGACTAGCTTTAGCGTTAAGGACTAAAAGTGTTGAGTGAAAAAAAGATACAGCATAGATCACTGTTAATCCACATTAGTTCAGCAAAATACCAAGCCCAAATTTTTGAGTCTGTCTTGTAACTGATTTGGTTATGTAACAAATCTGCATATGCAAAATACTTTGTCAATTGATGCAACATGGTTAGAGATTATGTGAAATCTCCTATACTAAAATTACTGAGCAAACAGTTAAAACACTATATGTCTTAATAAAACATTCAAAAAACATAATTAATCAATATTAATAATGAACTAATAATAATAATAAATTTCACCTGACAAAATCTGACCTAAGGTCAACGCTGCCAAATCATCAGTAGCTTCCCAGACGAAGGTGGACAATTTTTAGTTGCTTAAGGATTAAAAATAGCTAAAAGGTCTGCGTGGTTGAGCCTGACTCAGGAACTGTCTGTATCTCTAATGTGCCCTTCACACGTTTCTCCCCAGCCTGTCTGCCATCAGCCCTCTCCAAGCACTGGAGCCGAGCCATCCGCAGAAGATGGGCTCCATGGAGCTGCGTGGCATGGAGACCTATATGTAAAACACTTGCCTTTGTCCAGAAGACCTGGCATGAGTTTGTTAATTCATCACCAAGAACCCTCTTGTCTTTCGAGTGCTATAATAATGCTACGATAATAGAGAATTACTGGCAGCAATAGGCGAATTGGATTCGGGCTGGTTGATTTGGCCAGACCAGCAGGAGGGGATTTATGTCCTGATGAACCCCAAATGTCAATATCATCTGGAGAGCTCCTCTCTAGGGCAGAGCATTCTCTAAAAGTCTGTGAAAAGTTTTGGCATTTCATGTCAAATAGGGTACCTGAGATTGGGTGACCTATCCCTTTGTTACATGTAATGTCTCATTCACAAAATCCTGGAGGAACTGCTCTAATATTTCACAAATCCAATGCAACAGTTCTATTAAAAATCCCTAACAGTTTTTGTGTGATGTGGATGGGGGGTCCTTTAGAGAGTGCTGAGGGGGGTGAGAAACTGCTGGTTCAGTGAGAGCAGTCCTGACAGTTACATACAACTGTGAGGGAGGAGATCACTCCAGTATCTGCATTAAGCTCCACGATGAGATGGGAATATAAGAAACTTCAGGTCAACATGTTTCAAAAGACCAAAGATATTTTATAATCTATTAGAGGTTAAAAAAATCTTCTTAGAGAGACATAATGAGTACACTGCACGTGTACTAAACCAGCACCCACAGAAGTGAGTAGTGAGTAGTAGAGTGGGTCTCTTTCCCCAAGCCTGGTGTCCAGGTAGCACTGCGTGAAACTGTGGCTACAACCCACTCTAGACCGAACCAAATTTGACCAGACACCTTTGTTGTAACGCGATGCGAATATAAAGAGCCCCACCAGGTGACATTTGTTGTGCAGAAAGGCGAATGGTTCACCTTTCAACACACCAGCCTTGCAGGCACTTCTTCAGATAAACCTTCAAAGGAAATGCCTGAACTGCTCGTTTGGGTTCGGCTCTGCCCACCATATGTTCATCAGAACGGCAGAAACGGCTCGGGCTCCCCTGAGGGTCATAACCTCAGATCTGCCAGCTATTTGGCTGCTGTATTTCAGCTTCTATCAGCAGGCAGTTGAACAATAGATTTTCTTTTTGCCATTTAAAGTGTAGTTCAGCAATAATGCGTTGCTCATCTAGGTGGTTAGTATGTCCAAATAACATGTTATTGGAGATACAGAAATAGTCTTGACAAAAAAACATAATCAGAAATACCCCATGACATTTAACAGACCTTACAACATTCAGTTATTCACTCATCTAGAGCATCTTTCCTTTACATTCCCTCTTTCCATCACAGCTTATTCCGTATGGATCCTTCTTTTCTGTTCACATGCGAGACCTGCAGGGATCCTAGTCCTGTTTCTCCAGAGCTGCAAAGATCCTAGTCCTGTTTCTCCAGAGCTGCAGGGATCCTAGTCCTCTTTCTCCAGAGCTGCAGGAATCCTAGTCCTGTTTCTCCAGAGCTGCACAGATCCTAGTCCTGTTTCTCCAGAGCTGCAGGGATCCTAGTCCTGTTTCTGCAGAGCTGCCGGGATCCTAGTCCTGTTTCTCCAGAGCTGCAGGGATCCTAGTCCTGTTTCTCCAGAGCTGCAAAGATCCTAGTCCTGTTTCTCCAGATCTGCAGGGATCCTAGTCCTGTTTCTCCAGAGCTGCAGGGATCCTAGTCCTGTTTCTCCAGAGCTGCAGGGATCCTAGTCCTGTTTCTCCAGAGCTGCAGGGATCCTAGTCCTGTTTCTCCAGAGCTGCAGGGATCCTAGTCCTGTTTCTCCAGAGCTGCAGGGATCCTAGTCCTGTTTCTCCAGAGCTGCAGGGATCCTAGTCCTGTTTCTCCAGAGCTGCAGGGATCCTAGTCCTGTTTCTCCAGAGCTGCAGGGATCCTAGTCCTGTTTCTCCAGAGCTGCAGGGATCCTAGTCCTCTTTCTCCAGAGCTGCAGGGATCCTAGTCCTGTTTCTCCAGAGCTGCAGGAATCCTAGTCCTGTTTCTCCAGAGCTGCAGGAATCCTAGTCCTGTTTCTCCAGAGCTGCAGGGATCCTAGTCCTCTTTCTCCAGCGCTGCACAGATCCTAGTCCTCTTTCTCCAGCGCTGCACAGATCCTAGTCCTGTTTCTCCAGAGCTGCAGGGATCCTAGTCCTCTTTCTCCAGGGCTGCACAGATCCTAGTCCTCTTTCTCCAGGGCGGTTTCTCGCATCATGTGTGAATTGTTCTTCATCACTGATGCCACCACCTTGTACTTTAAGTGTCTGAAGGGTCCAGGCTTCCATAACTGTACTTTGTTTCTTCACACCTGTGTCTATATGACAGGTGACCTGAACTTAAACATGAATATACCAGTATCGTACTGTGTATTTTACGTTTCTGTTGGTCTTTGTCTTGAGAGATATCACAGATCAGTTCTCTCCTTGCTTAGATCTAATGGCTTCAAGACATTTAACTGGATCCAGCAGACAATTATCAAGCTCTTCGATTGAGTGAGTTCTGTTAGAGGATATTATTCTGGACCAATGCAGAGTTCATCCAAGGCTTATCTTCAGGCCCACTGGTGTTATTTACACATTTGCTTGTGTAAAGGATATGATTGGACCCCATCTTGTCTTGGAAACATTGTCTCAAAATGTTCCAATAGAAATGTTTTGGCTTTCTACTGCGCTCTTGTAAAATTGTACATGAAACACACACACACACACACACACACACACACACACACACACACACACAAATAATAAATGAAAAACTAAACAAAAGGATTTTCTCAATAGCACTATTATATCCCATTTAAATTTTAACTGGTTTAAAAACAAAACCCTTAAGGAATGACTGTCTGAGGATCCTTGCCATGTATATTTGCTGGCAGATGTGAGCAGAGAAAGTTTACAACCTGTAAACCTGATCCATACAGAACAATTAACCCTGCTTTTACACACAAACGTTTACATGTATCATCTACTGATTCACATCTGAACTCTTTCCAGCAACTGTGTAATTGATCCAAATCATAAAGTGATTCTGTATTTTTTGGACAATTAGAAGCAGAATGATATCCCACTCACATTTCAGCTCACACATTTCTGTTGTGTTAGGCAACGTAATTTTACCGACTAGCTGGCATAAAACAGATACTGGAAAACTTAATTCAACAATGCAGGCATTCATTCAATACCTGGAGGTTTTCTGTTTAAAGATGGGAATTCTACCTCCAATCAAATCAAATTGTCTCTCAGCTGTCTCTGACGTAGCTGTGACACTCCCGAGACAGAGAGTAGCTCCTTAGCACACCTGCCTTCTTACCGTCATCGTGTATATACAGTATGCGCTACAAGTTAAACTACATGCGGTAAGTCCTTCTACTGAAACACAGGTCAAGAAATTCAGTCATCACATCTTCATAATTTAGAGCCATTTTTATGACACCCTGCAGGATAGATAGTCTACTAAATGGTTTGCCAATATTTTTAATAATATTCATTTAGATTATTTTTCTTGCAGACAGAGCCATGAATCAGACTTTCATTATACAAAAAGTTTCATGCTGATCTTGGACCGGTTTCCGAAATCTACACTATAACCACCTCATCCCCCTCAAGACCCAAGACAGAGCAAAGCCAAATTTCAAAATGCTCTTGTGTGAGGACAAGGTGTCTTATGAGGTTAGGACAGGCAGAGCCGTCTAAAATTGTCACTAGTAATGAAGCTCCAAGCTCAGGTTCTTGTCAGCATACGGACTGTGATAAGTGAGTAACCTCTAGGCAAGTGTCTAACCATCTCCCCACTGGCACATATAAAGAATGCCATGTCTTTGACATCAACATCAACTTGCATGAACCTTCCACACATGGATCCACATTCGAACAATAGACAGAGAGAGAGAGAGAGAGAGAGAGAGAGAGAGAGAGAGAGAGAGAGAGAGAGAGAGAGAGAGAGAGAAAGAGAGAGAGAGAGAGACAGGGAGAGAGAGAGAGAGAGAGAGAGAGAGAGAGAGAGAGAGAGAGAGAGAGACAGGGAGGGAGAGAGAGAGAGAGAGAGAGAGAGAGAGAGAGAGAGAGAGAGAGAGAGAGAGAGAGAGAGAGAGACAGGGAGGGAGAGAGAGAGAGAGAGAAAGACAAAGAGAGAGAGAAAGACAAAGAGAGAGAGAGAGAGACAAAGAGAGAGAGAGAGACAAAGAGAGAGAGAGAGAGAGAGAGAGAGGAAATAAGGTAATGGATCCACTGCCAAAAGCAACATGAAGCACACAGTTCTCTTGAGGACGCTTGTGCTTGTGCTTTCCAATTGCTGCTAGATACTTACTCCCCACCCCCCACAGACGCCTCAAACAGTGCCTGACTACCTCTCCGTGGACTTAAGTTTACTTTTATCCATTTGAGGGTACAAACACAGCTGAACATGGCAGAGGAACTGAACAATGCATTTTTGAGAAGTACAACAAGCCTAGCATAGCGGAGGCGTACAATGTGGATCTGTTTATCTGTTTCTTAACTGTGTTGATGAAACTCTGAAGAAAGTTCAGCTCACAGAACTGGAAGTCAGTGGATCAAGGCGCAGTTCCATGAAAGCAGTAGTTGTATGCAAATAGACTGAAAGGAAGTGGTGTGAGACCACCACGCAAAGCAGGTTTTCTTTGCACAACTGAATAAGAAAAATCTGTCAGGTCTCAAAAGCTCTTTAAAGCAAGCAGAAACTAATCGGCTTTGCCCAAAACTCACAAAAGGTCAGCTCCTTTAGTGCTCCTGCAACCAAGAACTTCAGATGTCTACAAAAACCTCAAAAGAAATCAAATGTCTACCAAAACCTCACTAACACAAATCATTGCAGTCGCGGTAACAGGATAAGTAACACTTATCCACAACAGAGAGAATCAGGAGTTTGATGCGTTTGATGGTCTGATCTTCGGTGGTGTGTTCTCACTCAGTGCTGGACCCTGTTCAAGGAATTGTCCATCACATCAGACATGCAACTAAAGCCAGTCCCATCTGACAGAACATCTAAAGACCAGAAAAGACAGACATGCTGAAGGCTTTGAGAGAAGGCTTACTCGGCTATCTGCCACTCAATTGTCTAAATTGGTCCTGTTGAGAAAATTTGCTTGCATAGGGCTAAAACAACATTAGACTCGGACAGAAAACAGTTGCTATTTTGGTCCAGTAGATTGGAATTCTACAGTCAGGAGCAATATTACGGAGTGTGTGCTTTACTTTAAATTCTGGCAGTAAAAATAAAATGTCTGAACAAACTGATTGCAAATTCATAATGTTACGATACACCTCCTGGGGGCTTCTTCAGACGTAGAAGAGGACGTCTAAGTAACGCTACACTGGCGTCATCGCAATGGATATCAAATCTCTGCATTTGCACATGCACATGGATCATGAGTTTAGGCTATAATGCATTCGGCCATAACGCCCGGCCCACTCCGTCACATATCCATCTTTGAGTCCCACTATCATCCATCACCCACCCTCATCTACACCCACGCCATGCTGGCTTCTACCAGGGGAGAAAATCAAAACAAGCAGATTCCTTCTCTGCTTTCCATCGACCGGCGCCTATAACAGAGCCAAACAGAGACTGAATGTGTCTGCGTAGAGTGGGATTAAAAGGTGGATCTTACGGATCTAAAAGGTGGATCTAACGGATTTACCCTGACAGTACTGTGCCTTGTACTGTTACTCATGAGGCCTATTGTGTATTACACATATGTTGTAACTTTCATTAGGAGGCACATATGTCAGGTATTAGCAGCAATATGCTAATGAGCGGAATTACAGTACAGCATCCACAAAGAACTTTCCATTGATTTTTGGTCTGTTTTCATCATCAGTGCTGATGTTATATTTGTGATGTCATAAAGATAAACAAAAAATGAGATGACGTTTGCATTTTTTTTTTTAGGTAATTGAGTGAAAGCAGTGTGTGTGTATGTGTGTTTGTGTCTGTGTGTGTGTGTTCATTAGCATGTGAAGAACATGTGCATGGAGCCACAGTGAGCCGCTACGTGAGAGTGACTCTCAACACTCCATTAGTGATGTCTGCTGAGCTGTTAGGGTCCATCGGCCTCCCGCCACCGTCAGCACAAACTCACGGAAACGTCAGCCCTGCGTATACCGAGCACGTGCGCTCTCCGTGCACGCTCAACCCGTGCACGCCAACCCGTGCACGCTCGAACAGTGTGCGCTCGAACCGTGCACGCTTAAGCCGTGCACGCTCAGCCTGTGCACGCTCAAACCGTGCACGCTCAACCCGTGCACACTCGAACAGTGCGCGCTTGAACCGTGCACGCTTAAACCGTGCACGCTCGACCCGTGCACACAACCCAGGCAAATCGAACTTCTCAGCTTCAATCTCCCCACAAGGGCATCGAAGGACAGACGCTGGGAAATGTTAATGTAACAGAGCCAGAGGTGCAGATCTGGAAGCCCAGAATGCTTAGCTCACGGCTCTAAATGTGACCAACACCAACTGGTCTTCTACCACTAAAATAAATGCAGCACATTGAACGTATAGTATATTATGCAGTGTTTTAGAAATGTTATGGATATGAGGAATACTAGGGGATAATCCCTTATGTTTTTACTGTGGTAATCCTAGTGTGCTGGCATATGACTTTCAGACATTTGCTTATTTGTATGTTCTGTCTATACAAATTTGTTTTGCTGATTTGTATGGCCTGTTCATAAACACCAATGGAGCACTATGAGCAGCAGACCTGGCAGTTAGAATCACAAACAGCCGACCCCCCCACCCCCCTCCCAAAAAAACATTGCATTTTAAAATGGCATCATCCAATCAACTCAAAGCACAACCATTTTGTTTCTTAGAACTGTGTACATTTTAAAGTGAGTCTTGTTAATGGAGGTTAATGAAGTGACAAAACATTTGGGCTTATTAGTCAGATATTTCGATTCCACATTTAGAGTGAAAAAGAACTATAAGCACGATATATTTTTTGATACATATACAATTTGACCTGTTCATTCATCATTTCAAACAAATGTCTGCCAAGTTAAATCATGACATTGAGATGGACAGAGGGTGCAGCGTAAACGAAAGAGGGAATTATGTACAATAATGTGGCCCTTTCCATGACTTACATAGAAATTCAAATGTGCCTAAAATTAAGCATTTTCTTGAGAAGCTTATCTTTCCTATTTCAATACGACGACCTTGAATAACCTGCTTTCTGGGCACTATACATTCACACATTTCGTATGCATGAAGAATAAGAAGGTTGATGGACAATTATGACATGGCCACAGAGCTTCGGCGATCTGCGCAGCTCATTGTCCAGACTGCTCAGCTAAATCATCAGTGAAAGCTCCTTTGAGCACTTTGGTATGGCAGCGATGACGCAGCTATGCAGGTGCAGGTGTCTTGTTTACAACCTTGAGATTAGCCCACACTTTCTGCAGCTAATTTCAAAGGCACAGAGTGCTGTTAGCATGGAAATGTTAAAGGTTCCATAGTAGACAAGAGATGCACATGCTTCATGTTCCCACGCAGTGCAATGACACGTAATGGTGGAGGAACCAGTGTGTCATTGTTACAGTGTTTTTTCTTTTAATAGCCAAGTCCATTTTGACATCATCTCCTCTATGAAGTCATCTGAATTGCCGCCCGAAGCTAAAAAAGTGTAGCTGTGGCATTCGATTTTAATTCCCCATGAAAAGACAACAAACAGAACACAATTGAAGTAGTTCACTTCTAATGCAGCCTCAGTCAACAGCGACTGAATAATCTTAAACAAACCTCACAATGAAAATACCATAAACCGTATAAAAAGGTGGAACAAACAGCCGTTTGTAGGGATGAAAATAGGGGAGGGTTATTTCTCACATTCCAGCTTCCTCTATTAAGCTACAGGGGACACAACCTGACAAGGAGATGCATTGCAACTGCATGGGAAACAAAGCTAGAATCTTTTAAGGGTGCCTTCCTCACTGCATCATCTGAACAGCAGATCAATAAGGTTCCTGTAGGTAAAGTAAGCTCTTCAGATATCTCTAGCAGCCCCACGGCGGAGGACGCCTGATCAGGATGGGCGTGGACCCGACTCACCACTTTGAAGTCTTCGGGGTTACACTCCATCCCTCTGTAGTAGCAGGAGAGGAGCATCTCCTTGATGTCGTGACCGGCCCTATCATAGAACTCGCGCATGTTGAAAGGTCGGGGTTTAAAGGTCAGGAAGTCGGCCTTGACCTTCAGCGTCTCCAGGACACTCTCCTCAACCAGATGAGTGTCTCGGATCTCATATCTGGTGATGCAAAAGCACAAAGGCTCATTTTATGGGATGTCTAAGCTTAAAACTATTAAGCTTAAAGCTAAAACCTGTATTTCCAGTAGCAATGTAATACCTAAAATATCACTGGTGTTAAGTTTAACAGAGGTGACCACACTATGTAATATGTGATCATTTCTCTAATATGTGATCGGTATTCTCATTTTCATGCTTTCAAGTAATTCAACACTTTTACATCAACAAATTATGTCAACTTATTCATTTTTATTAAGAAACAAGACATTATGCCAAATTAACAAGCAGTATGATTCAAAGTACGTGTTTGCATTTTGCCATAAATAGTACAACAATAATCTTGTACTGCTCCTAATGTAACATGCACTCCAGAAATTATTACCGCAGGTTGGGTTTTGCTATCTGGAAACTCTCCCCCAGGTGTAGGACACCAACACATGAATAAAAACACTTTTACAAGCAAACAAACCACATGAACTTTACCAAACCTTACCAAAGATTTACTAAACTTACCAGACTATCATGCAAATAAACAAGATGCTTCACCCTTCATGGAAGCATTTTAAAAGTCAAACATTATCAGTTCTCAGTTCATATCCCTCAGAACTGTAAGACTGACTTTGGTATTTTTGGATCCTTAAAACCAGGGTTAACATCATGGATTCAATCTATAACAAAGGGGAAGCTTTTAAAACCCATTCCTGTCCTTAAACTGTATTCTGTTTTTCATAACATTTTTAATGTTCTGCTCTTTAGCTGACACATGGGAAACAAAGTATTATAAAGTAAACGTCAGAGAAAAATATGTAGAATATGTCTTCTCGTAAGCAGTCATGTGAAAGTATATACATATAATAACTGGTTATTGCAGTTACTGATGGCATATGTGAAATCCCCCGTGTAGCAATTACAAGAGCTAAAGGAAGTGCATTTGGAAAAAAGACAATTGCTGCCAATGCCATCACGTCTAGACTTTGTTCAGACCTGTTACACTTCACTAGCTATTCAAACCGAGTTATTTAGTGACATTTTGTTCCCCTCTATCTTTCCAAAGCGAACATGAGCTTTCTGAGTCCTGAATGCAAAAGATGAATCGGGCCGGGGGGGGGGGGGGCCGGGGGGCACGTGGCAGGGGGGCTGGAGGGAAGACCACGTGGAGACGTGGTATGAGGTCAGCGTCTGACAGCACACCGAGAGGCTTTTGCTTGGGCAGCTTTGAAGACACGACCTCCACGCCAAGCGTCACTTTCAGCTCCGCCACAGTGTTGGGCTCCGAGCACACAGCAGTGCGGCAGAGGGTACGCTGCGCTAATATGGACGCCGTTAAAGATACAGCCACACGCTAGGAGGCACAGTATGGATGTCAGGAGCTCCACAACATGAAGGTGTGGGGGGGGGCTAACCCTAGTACCATGTAAACAAAAACTGGGGAATAAAGTTTTAAGAGTTTCTTAAAAATTGGTTTATGGGTATTTCACATTCCACACACACACACACACACACCTTTCAAAATGCAAAAAAGGTGTTTTTAATGCCAAAGCATGGATGGCTAGGTCAGACCTTTGCTTTGTTACACCTGCTTGGGTATGTTACACCTGTTCTTTGATAGAGCTCTACAGAGAGACGAGGTGCAGAGAGATGATCCTCTCTGGGGTACATCATTCGTGGTTTATCTCTCTAATAAAATACCTTTTAGAGTAGTAAAATTATTACAGAATCTTATCTAGTATATTTTGAGCACACAGTAAAACAGATGAATGCCATAAAATGTAACGGTCTATAAGAAAGTAAAGAATTATTCATTTAAAGCTCATCCAGTAATTCTCACAGTTAAACTTACATTATATTTTGCACTAAACATCAAGGATAACATTCAGTCCCAGCAGTGGACAGTGACAGATATGGACATTTAGAGGGAAGTCCTGCTGATCCTGGTCCCCTTTGTCCCCTCTGTGGAGGACCAAGCTCTTCAGAGACCGACGCCCATGGACACCTGGACAGGACAGGCTGGTCCCACACGGCTGGTAAAAGTCAAGATCACAGTAAAGTGAGGGATGCACCAAAAGCAGGTGGTGATGGACCTGCAGGGGCTCATGGGTAACTAAAGACACACAACCCGCCCCAGAGCTCAGAGGAATGCAGAGGTGAACATGCATTACCTTCCTTTCACAGCCATCCAACGTCAAACAAATAACTTAACAAAATCACCATGAGGAAAGTGCAAAGTGCAAAGGGATTGGCAAAGAGTGGGTGGAAACATCTGATCTCAGAAGTTTTAAGCATCTGTAATTTTTCAGCAGCAGTTCCAGCAATGATTGCGACTTTTTTCCCGAGGAAACAGTGGAGAGGAACTCAACACCATTTCTCCAGTTTTCTTCTTTTGTCTGTGAGCTGACGGTGCTGCGTGTGTGATCAGGCTAATTGAAATGCAGCTAATCATTGACAAATTTTCACAAACAAATTAGCTTGATAACAGAGCTCACCACGTGCTGCTTGAGGCCAACCCAGAACACAGTCATAAAAGCTCTTTGGCTTTTATTTCCTTTCAGCTACAGGGCTCATACCTCTTACAAATTTCCAGTAAAAAAACAGAAACACACACTGATAATGATTATTAATTTGCAGGTAGCAGATATCTATGGTGACTGCCAGTGTTGGCTTCTGGAAGGTGATTCAACAGTTTTTAATAATTGGTCAAAGTTCTACATTTGCACCAAAATCAAAAGATAAAAGGCAAATGGTGCCAAACTGAATTTGCAGTCTTCCAACTCGCTTGGAAGCAGATTGTTCTTAATTATAGGAAAGCACTTATTAGTGCTCGAACAGCTAATCTCTCTACCCTAACAGATGATAACAGAAATAATCCAAGATTTGCATTTAGTACAATAACACTAGGAACCAAAGTTCAGATTGCACCATGACATAGTAGTAATGACTTTAGATTACATTAGTGATCATATTCAGTGTATTAATGTGGCATCGGACAATTACACAGAGACAGAAACAACTATGTCAGTAAAAGTGTTATCAGCACTAGCAAAAGGCATCAGCACTAGCAACGGTTTATGGCAGTGCTTGACCTCAAGTAGTTTGGACTTAAACCTGTTTATACTAGATAGAGATGCATATTCTGACTGAACACATAGTACTTTTGTAAGTCGCTCTGGATAAGAGCGTCTGCGAAATGCCGTAAATGTAAAATGTAATGTTATAGTCCTTTTCAGCCTGAACGAATAGTTTTAGTTTTCACATTTAGTAGATTAATTGACATACACTTTCCTAAAGAAATGCTGCTTAAAGTAATTAATATAACTCCTCTGTGAACATTGGCTGTATACCTACATCAGCCAATGTAACCCTAACCCTAACCCTAAACCTAACCCTAACCCTAACCCTAAACCATAACCCTAACCCTAACCCTAACCCTAAACCCTAACCAGTTATCAGAGCACTGATCAAGAGAGCCAACCTTGACCGTTCAGTTGCCAAAGCGCAGGCTAATTTCAAACCTTCCTTTGTCTCTAAGATCCTAGAAAAAACTGTAACTCAGATGCTAAGCTCATACACCCATCAGAGCCAGATACACCAAGTCTTTCATCTAGGGTTTAGGCCTCACCATAGTACAGACGGCGTTGGTTAAAGTAGGTAATGGCCTGTTGATGGCTTCCAACCATGGTTGCATCTCTTTGCTTGTTCCGTGTTCTCAGTGAAGAGCCTGATACCATTGAGCTCAACCTTTTACTAGTCAAAGTGTTGTTGGGATTACGGGAGTAGCCCTTTCTGGCTTATAGTTTAATAAGTTGATATCAGTTTGTGAACATGCTGAAAAGGTAACTTTTCAGGATGGAATTTTTTTTAAACTATCCCACACGGATCTGTTGTAGAACCCTGCTTAGTATATGTGTATACGCGACCCCTGAGTAAAGTTATTCTAATTTTCAATACTGAGCTGATAAAACAAACAAAAGTACATATATAAAAAAAGTACATATATATAAGCTTGGACACACCTTCTCATTCAATGCGTTTTCTTCATTTTCATGACTATTTACATTGTAGATTCTAACTGAAGGTATCAAAACTGTGGACTTATGTACTTAACAAAAAAATAGGTGAAAATAAATGAAAACGTTTTATATTCTAGTTTCTTCAAAATATCCACCCTTTGCTCTGATTACTGCTTTGCACACTCTTGGCATTCTGTCAATGAGTTTCCACTAATTAACCCTGATAAGGCAAACCTGGAAACCATTTGAGGTGAGGTGACTACCTATTGGAGCTAACTGAGAGAATTCCAAGAGTGTGCAAAGCAGTAATCAGAGCAAAGGGTGGATATTTTGAAAATATAAAACATCTTTTCAGTTATTTCACCTTTCTTTGTTAAGTACATAACTCCACATGTGTTCATTCATAGTTTTGATGCCTTCAGTGAATCTACAATGTCATGAAAATAAAGAAAACGCATTGAATGAGGTGTGTCCAAACTTTTGGCTCGTACTGTATATCATCGTATGATTCAGAAAAGCTAATCCATAGACTACTGTAATGCCTATAGTACTAAAACTAAAACTACCCCCTGGTAGTACCACTAAATGAAAAAATAAGCCTCAGTTCAAAATGTAGCAGCCGTCATTCTTACACGAAGCAGTTTGATCATGCTGCTCCTATCTTTGCTGCACTGCTACACAATGGCTTCCAGAACATTTTCGTAGTGATTATAAAATTCTTCTAAGGACCTACAAAGCAGTGAATGGACTTGCTCCACAAACCTTGGTGAACTCTTTGGGCATTTTCATCTGTCACGTCTGCTTAGATCAAAGAGTACAGACTCTTTATTAGTGCCAAAAATAGGGAGATCCTCCACAGGGGGCCGTACGCTACAAAGCTCCCGCACTAGGAAATAACTTTCCTGTCAATTTCCAAGACTCAGACACAGTCTCAATATCTAAGGCTAAAAGCCAAAAAAATCTTGTTTAGCCAGGCAGCTTATTAAATATGTCTCATTTTAGGTAAAGATGCAGACTTAGGGGATCATGGGTATTGAAGTACACAATGGAATCATGAAGTACACAAAGTTTTCAAAGAAACAGAATGTTTCAGACAGAGGTAGACAGACATGTCTAAATATTTACTATATATATACTGTATATATTATGCTTTAACATTTGAGCATAACTAATGGTTGTCTCTTTCTGCCCAGGCACATCTGCTCCTGTTGTCATGTTGTTGCTAATCTTCGACCCATCTCAGCTGCTCCTCCCACCCCCTTGACCCCTGACCCCTGACCCTGTTGTGGCTCCTTTAACCTCCACTTCTCTGCCACCCTGGCCCTCTCAGCTGCTCCTGGGTTATTCCTGCACCAGATGGGTTTTGGACACAGACCCATAACCATTGGTTATGTATTGTTGTTTATTTTGTTCTTGATTGTTTGTTGTGGTGCTGTCCAGAGGGGCGTAGTCACCCACCACCACCCTTTAAGTCTTGGTTCCTCTCAGTCACCCACCACCACCCTTTAAGTCTTGGTTCCTCTCAGTCACCCACCACATTGTAGCCGGGGGCTTGTACCCGGGGGCTTGTAGCAGTGGGCTTGTAGCCGGGGGCTTGTACCCGGGGGCTTGTAGCCGGGGGCTTGTAGCCGGGGGCTTGTACCTGGGGGCTTGTACCTGGGGGCCTGTAGCCGGGGGCTTGTACCTGGGGGCTTGTACCTGGTGGCTTGTAGCCAGGGGCTTGTACCCGAGGGCTTGTAGCCGGGGGCTTGTACCCGGGGGCTTGTACCTGGGGGCTTGTACCTGGGGGCTTGTACCCGGGGGCTTGTACCTGGGGGCTTGTACCTGGGGGCTTGTAGCCGGGGGCTTGTACCCGGGGGCTTGTACCTGGGGGCTTGTAGCCGGGGGCTTGTACCCGGGGGCTTGTACCTGGGGGCTTGTACCCGGGGGCTTGTACCCGGGGGCTTGTACCTGGGGGCTTGTACCCGAGGGCTTGTACCTGGGGGCTTGTAGCCGGGGGCTTGTACCTGGGGGCTTGTAGCCGGGGGCTTGTACCCGAGGGCTTGTAGCCGGGGGCTTGTACCCGGGGGCTTGTACCTGGGGGCTTGTACCTGGGGGCTTGTAGCCGGGGGCTTGTACCTGGGGGCTTGTACCTGGGGGCTTGTACCCGAGGGCTTGTACCCGGGGGCTTGTACCTGGGGGCTTGTACCTGGGGGCTTGTACCCGAGGGCTTGTACCCGGGGGCTTGTACCTGGGGGCTTGTACCCGGGGGCTTGTACCTGGGGGCTTGTAGCCGGGGGCTTGTACCCGGGGGCTTGTACCTGGGGGCTTGTACCCGGGGGCTTGTACCTGGGGGCTTGTACCTGGGGGCTTGTACCCGGATCTCCGTGAAGCTGCTTTATGAAAACAGCTGTTGTAAAAACTGCTATATAAATGAATTTGACTTTGATTATCTAATTGTCAAATTGTACAATTATATTACAGATCTCTGTTCATGAGCAATCAATTTCTTGATCTCTTGGGATCTGAGAAATCAGCATTCAGAAGAACTAGGAAATTCAATCTCATATAGAGAGTACTCTTTTATCTATAATCTAACACTTAATTTAACACATAATCCAACAGATTTTACTATGAAAGTCTCTTGTCTGTGTTTAAATCTAAACAACAGATTTCTCCCAAAACCATGAGCCACTCAGTGATGACTGACATTGAACCTAAAACAGGCTTTCGTGACCTGAACATGAAACAAGCTTTTCAGAGAGCTTTTCAGAGAGCTTTTCAGAGAGCACTCACTGGGTGTGAAGCAAAACAACACACTAACAATCAATGATTCACCCAAGAAAGGCCAAATCAGTCTTGGTCTGGGATTGTTGGTGATTGACTGGATCTAATGAGACCATAAAACCTTCTAAAAATGGCCTTTTAATGTCTTTCAATGTGTATGAAATTTTTTTTTTGAATTACACTATTCTACTGCCTACTTACTGTCTGATTTTGCCCCAACTATTTAGGGTCAGTCGTATGTATAGATTTTGTAATAAAATGTCTTCTGAAAACCTTTATTATTATTATTATTATTATTACACAGTCCCACTAAGCTTATCTCAGCAAGTGATTTAGTTCTGTGATCTGATCATTTTGCCAGTACAATGTTTTGTGGCCCTTTGTGGCTCATAAGCCGGTTAAATGGACACTGATGCTTAAGAACTCGCCTCATGTATTCAATCAAAGGTTAAATATTTACTCAAAACACTGCTCATTTCCTATATGGCCCCTGGGCCTTTAGGGATTCCTTAGATCCCTTTGCGTGCTTGTGTGCTATATTTATTATTATTATTCTATTTATTATTATTATTATTATTACTACTACAGAGGATGTTGTGTTTTCTCTGTGTTTTCTTACGGCACACCTGACCACCCCTGCAGAATCCTCTGTACTGATTTCAGGTTTTTCCATCAAAGCCACGCGGTAACGTCAGATGATCACTAAACTCCTCTCTTTCAGCACCTGCTGCTCTTCATCTTCTGGGTATATAGTTTCCTCAGGGACAGGACATCTAGCTTCAAGGGAAGGCAATACGATGTCTTCCACTGTGATCATAAGATGTCCCAAGCTCCATAGAGTTGTATCCTAAGCCCTGGTCTATACATTTTTACACTGATGTCTGGATCAACCCTCTCACATCACTACATGTGTCACAGTTCCACATTTGCATTCTTGCTATGTATCTGTTTCCTTCTATTGGTCCTCCTCCCCTGTAACACACCAGCATACAACTAATTATCTAGAGTTATCTAGAATCTAGATATCCCTGAAATAAATGAATATTCACATTTCCAGCTTCACTGATTCAATGCTGATATCTAAAAAGAAACGCCAGCAAAGATTTTCTAACGTCTATAACCTGAGAATATTTCACATGGCTTCCCACCTCCTGCTATTAACTCACCAAAAGTATAATCAGACTCTTCTAACTGTACTTCTGTGCCCTATTTCCTTACCTCAACCAAACGCAGAGGACCAAACTCACTCAAATCCCCCACCCAAAGCCTCTCAGGCTACAGAAGCAAAGCCCATTTACACAACACCCTCAGTAATAGCACATGACCCTGAGAGCTCCCTAAACACATTTTGTCTCTTTGTTCTCATCCTGCCACTAGGGTCGTTTTAGCGAGGGTTCTGTTACCCCAGAAAACCCCCTCGACGGAGCTGACATCAGCAGGCGGGTCTGCCTGTATTCACTTGCACCACTCTCATCATTAGGCACGTTTACCTTGTGCTGCCCTCACTGGCCAGTATTCTGAGTTACATCTGTATCCTGTGCTGCAAGTGAACCACTATAGACTGCAGTGCATGAGCATTGGGAAGCAAGAGTAATAAAGAATACAGATTAAAAAAGGTTTTAAATACTTTGGATTACATAAACATCTTGTAATCTAATGAAATACACTACAAATTACACTTAAGAGCATAAATTCTGTAATTTGTAGTGGAATATAGTTTACGAGTAACCCAACACTGTCTGATAGCATGATAGCTATTCATCAACCATCCACTGGCTAACTCATCCCTGATCATTCTCTGACCACAGAACCACTGCTAACAGGATGGTGGATGGGTCAGGTGGGTCAGGTGGATCAGGTGGTTCAGGTGAGTCAGGTGAGTCAGGTGGTTCAGGTGAGTCAGGTGTGTCAGGTGAGTCGAGTGGGTCAGGTGAGTCAGGTGGGTCATTCTCAACACAGCAGAAGTACATTCTAGTGTTTAGTTTGACTAATTTTGACTACTCTGGCTTTCCATAACTTTGTTCCTAGTGACATAAGTGTGGATGTTGAGCTGGACCAAAATCATGGTGACCTGAAATGTTGCAGGTATTCTTATATCTGAGTTGCCAGTGGTCAGCCAAACACAATTGCTAGCAAACAGCTGTCAGGAACTGACCACTGTTGAAAACAGGATTTCAACAAATGCTACAACACAAATGCTGTCCTAGCTAATGAAGACTAGCTAACTGTCCCGTACCAGAGCATGTTTTGCCTTCTAACCAGCTACCACAAGTTCTGTAAGCATGTGCAAAGCTGTCATACATGCTCAACATAACTAATACATTTGTATAAAAACTTCCTGTTATGCTTTTAATGCATGTAATAGATACCCTGTGAAATAAGTTGTGGAATGATGAAAACAGATAAAGTGTTTGATATTAATTTGTCATATCTGTTATAGTAGATTTAGCATGAAACCCACTACCTGTACCTGGCCCTCACATCACCATAACCCTCACATCATCATAACCGTCATATCACCACCATAACCCTCACATCATCATAACCCTCACATCACCACCATAACCCTCACATCACCACCATAAATCTCACATCATCATCATAACCCTCACATCATCATAACCCTCACATCACCACCATAACCCTCACATCATCATAACCCTCACATCACCACCATAACCCTCACGCTCTAACGTATACCTTAGACCTGTGAGACAAACTGAAGTGAATATTTATATGACTGGTGGGTATCCCCTATGTGATTTTGTGTCATACTAACTATTATGATCTCTCTCTAATGGGTTTAAATTAGGATTCATGCAATTATAGTGTCATCATTACATAATTACAGGTCATGGTGGACTCCTGGAGAGAGTAGAGCATCGGCAGTATTCTTCAGTACAATATCAGCTCCAAGCTGTTACTTAGCCTAATTGTTGCACAATGTATAACCAAAAGCCTTTGGAAAAAAAATTATTTAAGCACCTACTTGAATTGTACATCCATTAAATATTTCAGTGAGATGATTTGGAAATGTTGTGAATAACAAAAAGAGACGTGATAAAATGTACATTACATAAATTATATTCATTCTGAATAGTTTTTAAAAACTGAGATCTACAGACTCCTAACATACAAACCATCATCTTATGCAAACCAATTTGTGTTTTAATGCTGTATTTATACACACTAAAATATTAACATTAACATATATACACAAATATATAAACATTAATCAAAAATGCAATAATAACAATAATAACTGTAAAAACAATACAAAGTATGACAGGAAAAAGCTCTTGTTAAGTCAGCATAGTTAAGTCCTTTATCCCACACACGTGTCTCACACGTCTCGCCTACGGTCACATGTCTCACACACGGTCACATGTCTCACCTACGGTTACATGTCTCACACACGGTCACATGTCTCATGGGGGTGTTTCCAGATGAGTATTGAGGGTAAGAGATCTGTTAAGGTCTCCCAGATTTGCTTCTCTGTGTTGGACTTTCTTTTTTTTTTGAGCCACTGACTGAAATAAAAAAGTTTTTTCTAGAATATGTTATCTGCCATGGCATAAAGAGAAATATGGTTGAGAAATATTTTTAATACGGTATACTTTATTTATGGCGTTTTTTGAACAATATATCAGATCTGTATCCTTAGTATTTCTGAGATACACTGATGGATTTTTGGCACTGCTACATGCACATTTGAAGAACTCCAAATGTTTTTATCTTCATGCTCCACGTTCCAGCGTGCATCACACCTACTGGCACCAGCATCACCTTTTTGGATGTTTCAGTTAAGTCTGAAAATTTTTGTTTAAATACCACCATCTATTATAACCCTACAGATTCTCATTCTTATTTGCAATGCATCTATTCACACTCCAAGGGCTGCTAAAACTCCCTTATTCACAGCTATTAAGGCTTAAGCGTATTTGCAGTGAGAAGACTTCATCCAGAAAATTACAAAAAAGTATGAATATTTCCATAACTGTGGATCACCTTAGGAAGTCATAGACGCTGCTTTTCTTCATGTTTTCCTTTCCAGAGAAAATATGCACTGCTACATAAACAAGCTACTGCTAATACAACAAGACCAAAATACTTAAAATCCTCCAGGATGTATAGACGAAATCCTTTTTTAAGGATCTTCCACTAATTACCTACACATGATAAAATACATCAAAGACCTGCTCATCAAAAATGAGAAATATGACCAGTCAGATAATAACTGGTACTGTAGTCTACAACTGCTCTAGATGTGCTGCATGTACATTTATTAACTCAGCCACTAAACAAAATCACCAATTCCTCCTCATGCATTAATGCAAAAATTGTCTATTTTATGATGTAATTAGTTTTACACTAGAGAAATCAAGAACTTCAGACCATCAGACCATCAGACCTGGGGATTTGTTGTTTCTAATGACAAGGCATTTTAATGTCAGTGGACACCGAAACTTATATATATGTATACACACACACACACACACACACACACACACACACACACACACACTAGGAACACTAAAATAACGCATCCTAGATCTCAATGAATAAAATATTCCAGTTGAAAATCTTTATTTATTACATAGTGGAATGTGTTGAGAACAAATTAACAAAAAAGTATCAATGTAAATCAAACTATCATCCCATGGGGGTCTGGATTTGGAATCATACTCAAAATCAAAGTTGAAAATCAAATGACAGGCTGATCCAACTTCAGTGGAAACTTCAGGCTTGGTGTGTGTGGCCTCCACGTGCCTGTATGACCTCCCTACAACACCTGGGCATGATCCTGATGAGGCTCCTGATGAGGCTCCTGATGAGGAGGCAGATGTTCTCCTGAGGTATCTCCTCCCACACCTGGATTAAAGCGTCAGTCAACTCCTGGACAGTCTGTGGTGCAACGTGGCGTTGGTGGATGGAACGAGACATGATGTCCCAGATGTGCTCGATTGGATTCAGGTCTGGGGAACAGGCAGGCCAGTCCATAGCACCAATGCCTTCATCATGCAGGAACTGCTGACACACTTCAGCCACATGAGGCCCAGTATTGTCATGCATCAGAAGGAACCCAGGGCCCATTACCTGTTGTTCCATTTGCAGGTGAAATTGATTCACAATCAGTGTTGCTTCCTAACTGAACAGGTTGGTTTCACAGAAGTGTGGTTGACTTGGAGCTACATTGTGTTGTTTAAGTGTTCCCTTTATTTTTTTGAGCAGTGTATATACACTCTATATTGCCAAAAGTATTCGCTCACCCATCCAAATTATTGGCATCAGGTGTTCTAATGAGGTGTTCCAATCACTTCTATGGCCACAGGTAGGCATGCAGGCATTACAAACATTTGTGAAGAATGGGTCGCTCTCAGGAGCTCAGTGAATTCCAGCGTGGAACTGTGATAGGCCACCAGTGCAACAAATCCAGTCGTGAAATTTCTTCACTCCTAAATATTCCACAGTCAACTGTCAGCTGTATTATAAGAAAATGGAAGCGTTTGGGAACGACAGCAACTCAGCCATGAAGTGGTAGGTCATGTTAACTGACTGAGTGGGGTCAGCGGATGCTGAAGCGCATAGTACGAAGAGGTCGCCAACTTTCTGCAGAGTCAATCACTACAGACATCCAAACTTCATGTGGCCTTCAGATTAGCTCAAGAACAGTACACAGAGAGCTTCATGTAATGGGTTTCCATGGTCGAGCAGCTGCATCCAAGCCATACATCACCAAGTGCAATGCAAAGCGTCAGATACAGTGGTGTAAAGCACGCCGACACTGGACTCTAGAGCAGTGGAGGTGCGTTCTCTGGAGTGACGAATCTCTGGAGTGACGAATCACACTTCTCCATCTGGCAATCTGATGGACGAGTCTGGGTTTGGCGGTTGCCAGGAGAACGGTACTTGTCTGTCTGCATTGTGCCAAGTGTAGAGTTTGGTGGAGGGGGGATTATGGTGTGGGGTTGTTTTTCAGGAGCTGGGATTGGCCCCTTAGTTTCATTGAAAGGAACTCTGAATGCTTCAGCATACCAAGACATTTTGGACAATTCCATGCTCCCAACTTTGTGGGAACAGTTTGGAGCTGCCCCTTCCTCTTACAACATGACCACCAGTGCACAAAGCAAGGTGCATAAAGACATGGATGGCAGAGTCTGGTGTGGAGGAACTTGACTGGCCTGCACAGAGTCCTGACCTCAACCCGATAGAACACCTTTGGGATGAATTAGAGCGGAGACTGAGAACCAGGCCTTCTCGTCCAACATCAGTATGTGACCTCACAAATGCGCTTCTGGAAGAATGGTCAAAAGTCCTCATAAATATACTCCTAAATCTTGTGGACAGCCTTCCCAGAAGAGTTGAAGCTGTTCTAACTGCAAAGGGTGGACCATATATATATATACATACTATATATATATATATATATATATATATATATATATATATAAAAAAAAATAATTTCCAAAGTTTCCAGAGTTTCCAAAGTTGTACAAGCATAACTTTGGAAACTCTGGAAACTTTGGAAATTATTTGTGTGATTTAAACATATATTTTGAATTTCAATTGTTCCCACAGTGTCACAGGTCCTTTGCTTGCACAGCCAATGAAGGATCTCAAACCAACTGCATCTGATGCAACTGATGTCATATTAAATTTCAATTTACATAAAATTGGGTATTAGATTCGGAGTGGTTAATATCTACAGTGTTATATATTAATTTGCATTGTGATAACATATGATATAATGGTGGCGAATTTAATGTTAATATAAAAGAAAGGAGGGGAGATTATACAATCACCCTTGAAAAACTTTAAAACTTGGGTTCTTTTGTATACTGTAAGCAGTCGCTTGGGAATGCCATGACAACGGTTGTCAACTTTAACCTGCAATAAAAGACTAGACCAGCTATTCTCTTCAAGTGATACTTATGCCTGTATCTCTTGAATGGATTCATCGTTTCATGCACTAGCTAACTGATGGACGTGTCACTATTGTCACTCACCAAAATTGGACAATAGAAAATTGGAAAAACGTTATGTGGTCTGATGAGTCATGATTTCTGCTGTGACATCTGGATGGTAGGGCCTGAATTTGGTATAAACAACATGAAATCGTGCAGCCATCTGTTTGTTGAGGCTGGTGATGGATGCCGCAGGTCCAAAGCCCAATACCTGCAATGTAAACGTAATAATGTGGACTTTAAGTATGTATATATTATATGCGTGTGTGTGTGTGTAGGACTGCAACTGTGGACACGTGTCAGAGCTGCTCAGCCTGGTTGTGATATCAGGAAGCTGCATGATTACTTTGTGTAAAAATGTCACCAAAATGACAAGAGCTTCATCCTTATCAGGCATCTTAATAACAATGTCACTTCTTTTGTTTAAAATGGGTACCAATCATTCGTATAATCAGCTGTACATTGGCGAAACCAAGAGGGGGCTTGCTGGTAGTTTTGTTGGACACTTTTAGACCTCAGAATCAAGCAACGATATAAGGAAACAGAGAAATAGAACTTCAGATCCCATGAAATGAGTCTCATGATCCGCCTTCTTTTTCTAAAATAAACTGGTTCCACGTTGTAGAACTTTAGGAGCACTTTGCGTGCACAGCTGATGACGGATCTCCGCCCAAAGCATCTGAAAAGCGTGTGTTCTTCACTGGAGTTTTGGTTTTTTATCTCACTCTTGACAAACATGTCTTTGATGTTTCAGCCTCTGTAGATTAGTGGAGAACCCTTCAAATGGGATACAACCTCTGCATAATGCTGGAGGATGTCGAAATGTTTACGTTATAACAAACAAATAAAACAGTGGCTAATATTATACATACCATCTTCCAGTTGAGACAAACACACCAAAGACATGCTTGTCAGGAATGAGATAACTGATCAGTCAAAAAATAATACTGTCATCATCCGTTACTCCCCATGCATAACTGCAGACGTTGTCTTGTATTTCTTGTGAGATTTGTTGGTTGTTTTGTTGAAACACCTTCAGACCTTCTGATCTGAAGATTTCCATTTACAGCAACATAGTATTTTTAAGCTACCAGACATTGCATTAAAGACACCTCCTAGAACTTCAGAGGTTCTCTACGTGCACAGCTGATGAAGGACCTCCATCTTCACTACACTTTGGAACATCTCTACACCTCTGCACTTACCCTCCTGCAATCTTCTTTGGATTTATATATACATACATATACATTTGTTGCTACATACAAATATATATATATATAATTTTTTGACTGATGTATATATCAGCATCAGCAAAGACGCACAAGTCATCTTTGCTCCAACGGTGCCTTTTACAACGTACACACACAGCAAACAAACAGGGTGACACGGCCTTGACAATAGTCAATAATAACAGAGCCAATAATAACACTTAAACATGCTACTTCACAACAAAACGTCATGACTAAATTAACCAGTCACGTAGCATCAGAGATACTGCATTAATAACATTAAGTTAAACTAAATTACATGCTACAGGGAAGTGTGTGTCATCCTGGGAAATCTAACTCTGCTCTTCATGTCCTCCCCCTCCCTCTCTCTCTCTCTCTCTCTCTGGTTAGTGGCAGGCCCCTTAAGGGTCAGACATCTGGTGACCCACACCAAGTCCTGTAGGACATTTATTTTCCCACCATGAACATGCTATGAAAGGTTCTACCATCTAACAGGGTCTCAGACAAAAGTGGAGGTTTGAGTGAAGAGACAGCTCCTTACGTCAGGATCACTTACTTAGTGGGTGGGGTGCTACATGCCACTGATGGTAAAGTGATCCTCAAGAGCCCAACCCCATTCTCACAGAGCTGGTCACATGGTCAAGGTAGTCACATGGTCAGGGTAGTCACATGGTCAAGATTCAAGGAAGATTCAAGGAAGACACGCGACAAGATGCTTCTCTGTCCTGGCACCCAGATGGTGGAACGAACTTCCACTGACTGTCCGAACAGCGAACTCTCTCGCGGTTTTCAAACGCAGACTGAAGACCCATCTCTTTGTAAAGCACTTATAAGCACTAATCCACTGAAGCATTGGTATAAAGCGTAATTGCACTTTATATTGCACTTTATCTTTAGGAACACTTGCTAGGTATTGCACTTATACTGCATGTAGTCTTGTAGGTATTTCAGTCTTGTAGGTATTGCACTGTGTCTAATCTTATATTTTGTTGTCTTCTTTCTAGGCATCAGCACTAGCAACGGTTTATGGCAGTGCTTGACCTCAAGTAGTTTGGACTTAAACCTGTTTATACTAGATAGAGATGTATATTCTGACTGAACCCATAGTACTTTTGTAAGTCGCTCTGGATAAGAGCGTCTGCTAAATGCCGTAAATGTAAATGTAAATGTAAATGGTCAGACTGGTCACATGGTCAGGGTAGTCACATGATCAGGGTAGTCACATGGTCAGACTGGTCACATGGTCAGGGTAGTCACATGGTCAGACTGGTCACATTCAGGCCACACTGAAGCAGCCAAAAGGTACAGTCTCTTTTATCCCTGCCACTGCCTAGACCGCAAACAGTGAGAGACTTACCATGCAAAAATATTTCCAGGTTAACACACAATTTAGAATATATAGCGTTTAACATAATGCCTGCTTGGGAGGGATGAGGGATTAAGCCCAAGTGCGTGTGGGGAAAAGGGTCTGTGGAGCGCTGTGCTGAAGCCACACGGCCCTCTGAGGTGCTGCACCTATAGCCTTGATTAAGAAAAGCGAGTTAATTAAATTGGACCCATGGCTAGCTGAAGTCTTCCGTGGGGGGCAGGGTGGACCACGGTGCCAGAACAGCACTTAAGAAGTGCACTTCATCTGTCCCACCTCTCAGTGTAAGGACTTCAGTGCAAATGGATGTTGCTGATTGTGTGTGTGTGTGTGTGTGTGTGTGTGTGTGTCAGTTTTAATATTGCCCAACCAAAGCTCCCCAAAGTAATCAGGCGCAGGGTGCAGAAAAAGACATACAGAAAGACCCAACTGGATTATGGTGCATGAGTACTTTCATTTCCAGATGATGGCAAAACGAACCACAGAGCATGTGCATCATCTCGCACATTTCGCCACAGCAATGTGGACACAGTAAATAAAAACAGGGTTTCAAGATTACAATAAGCCTGATGCATCTTCCATTATCCACACAACCACAACAAATGCACCAGTATTGAGCCCTGACGTTTGCATGCGCTGCGAGAATTAAGTGAACTTTCTGTGGTCGCACACTGTAGAAACTCTCCATAAGTCTTTTCAAGAGGTTTAAGTGGAAAAGTGGAATCACAACCAGTTGGTAAGTTGTTTGTGATTAGAATGCTTACACAGTCCCTAAGGTTGCACATGGAAACACATTCATCCTAGAATCAAACTACAAAACACAACTGTTTCTTATTAAATACGTTTATTCTGCACATTTATTCTGATGTGACCATAGAGAAACACATCCACTGACGTTCCAGGATAACTGTACTCTTGTAGCATTTACACCAAGTAATCTTCTTAACCCTTGCAACTGTGTGACAATAAACAAAGTTTATATTAGTTTGCATTTCACAACTTTATTTTTAATTATATAAAGAACTTTATTCTAATAATATAAACACACAGAGACTCATGTTATTTTTTTATTGTGTGAAGTATTGTAAGAAGTAAACTTTAGAAATTGCATTTGGGTCTATGGGTAAGAAGCCTGTGCTCAGAACCTTGGGTACACAGATCTCGACAGGGACCCAGGCCCTTGAGAACCGACATCCTCCTCCCCTCCACAACCACAAGTATCTTGCTGGTGGCGATCATGTTTCCCCTCTTCAATCATCACAGCAGCATCTGCGGCAAGTATGTTATTTAGAAACCCTCTTCCAATCACACATTCATTCACAAATAGGAACATTTGAAACACTCCCCTCCCCACCCTCCACCGTTCTGCACTTGATTGTCAGCTATAACGCTCGCTGGGTGTCTTACACACTCACACACACTGAATTCACTCAGTTATTTTGGTGACTGGTATTGCACAAGTTTGACTCCAAAGTTAATCTTTGTTGGTATTTTCTGAGTGTTGTTTAAATAAGCAGGGATAGAAGCGGACCATGCCATCATTTCCCATACGTCTGCATGGCAGACACGGCTGACTGTGTCTTTGTCAATTTTGATTAAAAAAGAGATTCATGTGAAGTACAACGGCGGCCCTTTCAGCAGGTAATCGTGTGGACAGTGCATCAAAGACATCCATGACCCTCACCAGACAGCTAAGAAAGCGAAACCCCATCAGATCACCACACTGCTCAAAACAAAATTCATAATCTATCAATTTCGTCCGGTCCGTCTGCCCTACAGATAACCAGCTAAGTCACTAGAACATTATATAAATGTACATAAAAATGATAAAGGTCAGGTCAGTTGGATCAGATTGGCTATACAAGTCGGGTGATTGTGAGTAGCCTGTGTTTGATGTATAATCTCTGACCTGCTCTTATGATAGCATAGACTATATGGTCATACATCTTCTGGAACAGAAAAATGTGACACCTTATTTATCCTTTAATCTATTCCGGTCGAGGAAGCGGTCGCTCCCAGCAACGGACGGGCCAAGGCGGAGCCAAACAAACACATCCAACATTCAAAGTTCAATTTGTTTATGCAAATGATTTTGTTTAGCATATGTCTTAATTCAAGCCCATTTTTCACGGGCGCCATTTCAGAGCGGCCTATAATTTGAATAGTTAATGTGAACGCAAGGCATGAAATTCAAAACACTGAAAACGGCTGACCTTACTGAGCTAGGTGTGCGTTGGAGAGGTGGAGCGGGAGGGGCTGAGATTAAGAGCCCCTGTAACCCGCCCAGCGGAGCGGACGGAGTCGGAGACCAGCAAATCCAAGGTCATGGGATCGATTCACATTGCTGTCATACTGATCAATATATGTAAGTCATTCCAGATAAAGCAAATGCTGAAATGTGAATGCGACTGCTCTGCTCAAATGTAAACTGGACCATTGGGCAGCACACGGTAGCCTCTGGCGTGCAACTCTCCGAAGGACAGACCAACGTGTCTCCACGTGTCCTCCGACTTGATGTATCAGTGTCTTGTGAATTTGAGAAGCTTCTGAGTGCAGGCCGTGGGTGTGTGATATTCCGTCCCATGTTTGCATTTGTCATCTTCTAGAAACAACTGGTACAACCAGGCACACTCTAAGCCAGTTCACACACGTTTCATATACAGGTTGTATCTGGATTTACTTTGGCTGGATTCCGTTTACACTTTTCACTAAAATGTGTTCCCGGCGTGACCAGATGAGGCGATCTTACACTGACCCACACACTGTTTCCATATTACTTCAGGAAACCTACAGCAGATGTTTCTCTTCACAGGCTATTACCAGCACATCAGATGCCCTCAGATATGGAAACTGTCCACGACAGGAAACACTGCACCCGCTTCAGTGCAGGAGGCTTCGACCTGCAGCCGTTGTAGTTTCACGTTAGCGCTTGTGTAATTGTATGTGGATACAGAAGACACGTTCCACAGATCCGCCTCTGAAGACCTCCAAATGTGGTTTTAGTGATCCGATCGCAGTGTCTCTTGAGTGTTTACATCTGGTTTTACATGTGGTCAAGTGAAATCTGAACGAGATCCGTTCAAAAAAAAAAAACCCTGATGCCCTGATGCTAAACTCCCTGATGCTAAACTCCCTGATGCTAAACTCCCTGATGCTAAACCCCCCGATGCTAAACACCCAGATGCTAAACACCCAGATGCTAAACTCCCCGATGCTAAACTCCCTGATGCTAGGTGTACATAGGTCCGCTGAGACACTGCGCCTTGAATGTGCAAAACAGATAAATTGTATGCAAGGTACAACATGAGTGCACAGGTTGTAGGCCAATACTTCATGTAGCCTGTTATATACTCTCCACCCATTTTACTGAAGACACCTGCTTTGCAGCTATTCACACAGTCCATGTAATCAGACTTACAGGTGTACTTTAGAGATCGGTTTGTCATCCATCCTCTATGCAGTTCTGCACTGGTCAGTTTCTGATCATAGCACTACAACCGGACATTTCTTTTATCCCAGTCCATCCTCAACACAACAGTGACACTGATACCATGAACACATGGTTGTTGGCGTTGCTCCGGTTTAAGTGAAGATTTGACTGCTGTTTTGAAAAAAAAAAATGTGCCAACCATGGTCACAAAAACATCACACTGTTGTAAAAGGTGGCAAACACAAAACACACATAGCAACCGATGGGCTTCGTTATCTAACAAGACACCTTCAAAGTGCGCTAATCAATCAGTGTTTCTATTCAAGTGTGTACTTTCATTTTATATGTTTTCATGCCAGGCCACTTCTGCAATGGCAGACCCAGAGAAGGCATGTCCCTTGTCCGCGCTGCAGAGATGAAAAGATTTTTTTTGCATTTGGTTTTGAGGAGCCTGGGTTGCCAGATAGCTACATCACCTTGAAAGACAGTGACACTTCAGAGCGTGCAGCAGTGGGGAAAGGAAGCACATTTCAATTAAAGCACAAATCATTTCCTTTGGACCGAGGACTCGCCATCCTCTTCCTTTCCATTCACTTAATACCATGATGAAGTCGCGCAGAATCCAGGACTCATTTCAGAGCAGCTGACGCTATACCACCAGACCTGGGTTCTGTGTAATCAGCCACAGTGTTGAATTAACACCTCCAGCTGGACACAGACAAACACTGCAAGAGTTAATTCCACACTGGTGATTTAGCAGCACAGAAAAGAAATAATCCCTTGGTGCGGAAGCCCCCCTAAATGTCCGTTTACGGAACCTTGGTGAAAGGGTTCAGTCAAAAACGATTTCCCTACAGGCATATTCCCTTGAGGAGACCTGGAAATAGTTCCACCTGGAGTTTTTTTTTTCCCACGTTATGTCCATATCATACTGCAATTCTTTTTTCCGGTTGTTCTCTGTTCCCCGCTGTCCGTGTCTCCTCGCCGTGAGCGCGCATGTCGTTCTGAAGGCCTCCGGGGGCCTGGCGGTGCTGAGGGCCAGCTAACGCGGGAGGCCGTGTTTATCAGCGTGGCAACAGCGCGGTTTCACAAACAGCGCTAATTACACGGGGATAAAGCCTTGTTTATCACGCGGCTTACGAGGCACAAGTTAATTGCCTCAGCTTGTCATACCTCCCCCCGCTCTGAAGTCCGCCTCAGCCGCGCCTTCCTCTCCTGACTCCCCACAACGCACATCGCTCACCTCGCGCGGACACCTCGCGTGGGGAAATGGAACTGAACGCTCACTCGGCATCATTTGAAAGGTTTTTGATTTCAGCCAATGAACAGTTTATTGAAATGCTAAGAAATAAGCAGTATAATTTGTTGCTACGCGTTTGCCCTTAGACATCTGGTCTAAGACTCGGTTTGGCCTAAAGCCTTTTTGTGACAATTTTCGAAAGTACAGTCTTTGAAAAGCTTTCTGAATACATAAGTTACTTGCTGCGCAGATAACAAGTTAATCTCCCAGACTTCCAGTTAATCTTTAAATTTAGATTACTAAATTACAAAGATAAATTATTTAGATTGTACAAACGCATGTTTAATAGTACCATCGTGCTTGAACGCTTTTTAACTTGCTTGATAAGCGTCTTTTACTGTTTGTTACTAGTCTATTTCTTACTGTTGGTGATTTTGTAATCTACCCCCTTCACGTAACTCAGTGTTGCGTAACTTTGCTGTGCAGGTGTCTAACCATCCACCAGAACATGGCAAGCTGTGAGTCTCAATTAATGTATGCCTAACCCTTACATTTTCAGTGCACTGGCTGACACTTAAAATCCGAATGCAGACTTTACACAGTCTTACTAGTTATATCGTATAATTCTGAATTCTCATGCTACACTGTACACACCACATCCTCAGGCTACAGGTGCAGTGCACAGTGTCGCCCCACACAATAAGCTCTGTAAAAGGACGCCATGAATTCGCCTGGCGGCTCGAGCGCAGCGCACGTAATGCGACAGCCAGGCCAGACACGGGGGTCACGCGCCGATTTCTTGTGTCGGAAAATTGAGATCGTTCTTCTGACATTCTAATATGCTCCGCAAATGTGCTCTCTTACCGTACTCCGGGAAAGAACTACAATTAATCAATCGATTCGCTAAAAATACCCAACGTTGTGCAGTTGGGGGTGGGGGGGCACTGTATTATACACATGGATATATTTTTATTTTCGATACATTTTATAATGTATATGTGCTTGTGCTGCAAGAGTGTGTGTGTTCAAGTAGTGTATCTACGTTTTCATAGTACACCCTGCACGTCTTCGGAGCACGGCTGACCACAGTGCCGTGAACTTTCACTCTGATGAGAAATCATTCGAACATTTCGCTGTTTGCCACCCGTCACTCCGCTCTGATTGAGGACGGAACGACTGCGCCAGGAGAGCTGGGAACAAACGGCATGAAACACGGCAACGGCGATAGTTCCGGACATCCCGGTTGCTCTTGGTTACAAATGTAAAACCATTTTAACACATTTAGCGCAGTGCTTATGCATGTGAAGATTTCCCTTGCCAACTTAAGATAATTATTCTGCAGAGAAATCATTTCCGCGGCAACTTTAATTAAGCTTAAGTACTTGTCATCAAAAACTTTTGTCCTTTTGTATCTATGTTTTGCTAAGCCCAAGAGGTTTGTTTGGAACAGTGTTGGGGAAAAATCTAATAAAAAGACATATCATTATTCTTTTTCTTATTTCTGAGCTCAATAGTTTATATACATGACTAAGATTGTTGGCAAAATATCCTTTAGAGACCTGATTAAGGATAAAATTCAGAAAGGTGCCTATGGCACTGAAACTGTCCAGAGGAATTTCACATGCGTCACTGAACACTGAATAAATGAGGAACTGCTGTCATCAATGCCCTTCATGTTGTACAGCACCCGCACATAAGAGCACCATCTCACTGAACACATTAGGACAGAATCATTATGGTGGCCATTTAGTCGTACCGAGATCCCGAAAGATCAGAATTCACGTGTTTGGTTATGTTAACTAACCTGTTTTGGCTTAATCGGTTTAAATAATAAAACTGCTTAGCCACCTCTTAACATCACAGAACATACGCTTTCACAAGCAGTACAGAAGTGTTTCAGTTAAACTTTGAGAAATTGCACATTTCCTTTGACTTAAATTACCTTGGTACTTCACCATTTTGCTGGGAGCTGCTAATTTTCTACAGGTGCTGAAATTAAGAGGAAGCTACTTTTATTTTTAGTAGGGATTTTTAAAGTTGCAGCATCATTCGCTTGGATGTACAACACAGACAGATCTGTATCTGAGCCACCTTTGCTTACCAGGAGTCTAGTTCTCCATCAGAACCTGCCGAGATGTGAATGTCAACAAGCAGCACGTCTGCCTGCTTCGCATTTGTGTGCTGGGCACCAACTAAACTCACAAATCACAATGCAAAGGTACTTTTGGGAGCCCAAGTGGAATTTTTATGAATTCAGCAGTTGCAGGATGATTTTGGCGGGAGCTGTAGATGTACATAAAGCTATATCATTATATAGCACAGCCACTGCGTAAAGACTCCCGGACACTGCGAGGAGGTGCCGTGTCTGGCTTAGTGTGTTCACAAAACTGTAGAAGAATTCAAGAGTCCAAGTATTTGGGAAAATTGGAGCAGTTGTTGAAATAGAGAACTGCACATTTCATCATTGGTGACTTTCTTTTGTGTAAACATCTTTGTAAAACGAATACCTCACATTCAAGATTCAGCACCACGTTGGGAGGGCTGAGCAGCTAACGATAAGAACATCAGAACAGCCACTTCAGCAGTGTGACTAAATCCACTGCATTTGCCAGCAGAGATATTGAATTTAACATTTGGGGTTGTGCATTTCACCCGCTTGCTTCATATATCAAAATTTGCAATCAGTGGAACATCCCTAATGCACACAACAGCAGCACGGCCCCCATTAACGAGCCCTGGAGTGACCTGCAGCACGACCCCCATTAACGAGCCCTGGAGTGACCAGGCAGAGTCTGTGCCCACCACATGCTGGAATCACAGACACGAGCTCCTTACAACCGTAGCAGTGATGCTGCATTTCTGTCCAACAGTCCTGATCGCATATTGACTTTTTTTTTTTTTTTGCTGGTTGGCTTGTCACAGATAGATGTTTTTCAACTGCACTTGTTTCTTGAAGTTTGTCTTACTTATTGAAGACACTTGGCAGGCAGTCGATATACATCAATGCCTCATGCACACACCAATTTAGCACTAACATATATAGCGATAAATAGCATGCACTCAAATGGGTGTCCTTTATGTCCACGATTGTGATCTTCTTAATATATTTACATCAAAGCTTCATTATTTTATATATACATAATATTGCATATGTGTCAAACATTGCATGGCCCTGTTTATGTCTGTGCTGTACCGATGCATAGATGCCATTTCATTATTACTCAAAATAATACATATCTCCTGTGACTAAACCTTTATGTGACATTAAAGCATATATCCAAACAAGGAACAAGATCCAAAATTCTCTTTCAATGAGTCATGATGACTGGGAGAAGGTCTCATAAAGGATGATCCACACATGACTCATTGCAACTGCTAGACGGCCATATGCTCATATTGTGCCAAACTGCTGATCCGGATGTGTTGGTTGTAGAGGCTCGTGATACTCACTCCTCCATAAACAAAGGTGGGTGGGGGTTTCATGGTCTCACCGTACACACCCGCCATGTTTGATTCATTTTGAGACAGCGTACTAAATCTCAGCATGTGTGGATTATTCACCATTCAGAAAGGAGCAATTGACTGACTTCCATCGCAAAAATAAAATTCTGCTGGCAATCAGTTGCAAACATTTGCCTCCATTTCTTCACCTCTATTGACAGCATGAAGAAAAACGCCCAAATCCGGTCTTACCCCAAACTAACCACCTAGTACCAATCAGTGAGGAAATATAAAGTTCATTTAAATCCTGGCCAGAGTGAATGTGTGCACATAGCCAATCAATGGCATTAAACAAGTAATGACTCACACCATTCAAAGTCAATGTATAAAAATCACAGTTTGGCTTTGTATCAACTCAAGGCAAAGTTCAAATACCAAAATCCTCCACAAGTGCATAAAACATTAGATGCATCTTTTGTCCAGTTCAATTCTCATTTTCCATCAGTGCATGTCTGAACATGTGGGCAACGGCACAGAGAATGAACCTGCTCACAAAAGCTTCGATGGGTCCCGGTCGATAGCGTAACAGTCCTGGCGTTTCGCTTCCACTGAACTCATGGGATGGTCAGGCAGATTCGAGCTGCAGTTTCAGCTTTGAGGGCATAAAACTGAACAACCCCAGACAGCTTGGAAAACCCCACAACCAACACGTCCCCCATCCTGCTGGCCTGCTACTTCCCAGACATTTGATGCGTCCTCCTCTTGCTCACAGTAGAGCACTTTGTTATTTCTTAAGGACCAAAAACTACATCACTTCTCATTTTTTTGTCAATGGAAACAGTAATACTAAACACTAGTACTAATACAAAAACTAGAGCTAGTATTTAAATTCCAATTGAACATTATAGACAGCAGCTTGAGTGCTGAAGTGGGAACAGACTAGACTCAGGGTGAGAAGCATGCCTACCTTTAATACACACACGTCTTCTTGAGCCTGCCTTGCCCTCAGAGTGGTTACTGTTACATTCTCGGGAACAGCTGACATTACAATGCTACGTGATCCAAAAAATACACACCCACTAGGATGCTGATTAAATTAATTACACATTAACATCTGGCTGCTGTTGTTCTGGGTGGTGTTATTTTGAGCATGAATTATGTTCCCTGAAAACATACTGACACTACAACAGAGGCGATAGCCAGCTTATTTCAAAGGGACCGTGGTGATGAAATTGACTTCGTTATTCTCAACTATTAGGACCTTAGGCTCCGGAAACAAAGTTAACTTAAGTCGTTAATTTCGTTAGTCCCACGGACGTTTTCTCACATTGTGCGCTTGATCACTACTTGCATTCTTCTAATTTGCATGATAAACTCTCGAGTTGGACTTTTAGGGTTTTCAAGTTTTGAACTCACCTGCCATTCAGCAGTGCTAGAAGTTCTCCCGCGTGGTACAAATCGTTGCGCGTAACCCGGCTGAAGCGAAACGCGTTAAGGTTGCAAAAGGTGATGGCGGGGAACGTCATCATTGGCGCTGTGATCTCGTCTAGCTTGGTGACATGTGGGTACTGGAAATAGAATTTGATGCGGTCCACACATACTATCACGAGGAAAGACAACGAGCCAAAGAAGAACGTAATCCATAAGCATCGCTTGATACACAGTCTCTCGTAACTGAACATGTGGGAGATGCCATGGAGAGTGGACCTGCTCGCAAAAACTTCGATGGATGCTGGTCTAGCACAGTCCATGTTGTCGTCGGAGTCAGCTTTAAGATCCATGACTGTTGAGGTTCCCTCGTCGAAATGAATGTAATCTGCGAAGTATGGGTCCACGAGCAAGAGTCACTAGTTCACGCCCTTTACGCGTCTTTAAGTGGTCATACCAGCCCTTTGGAGTGTTTGCGCATTTACTTACAGCTGAATTAATACGAAAGAGACACTTGAAATGAGCGTTTTTTCTGTAACGATACTCAGGAGACAGCATAAAAGTGCAACAGCTCACTCAGCGGCTTATAATATATAAAGCAAAATTAAGGATCGAGTTAGGGTCAAGCAAGTCTGACAAAGCTCGCCTGGTCCCCTTAGAATTCTTCCTCTATCGTTCTCACAGAATGACTTACATCTCTTATTGTCAGTAGTAGAGATAAAGCAATACGAATAATAATCCAAACGAAACAAAATGTTTACAATAATTTGTCTGCTGTTGGGTAAAAACACCGCTGACTTCACTTGACAAGCAGTGTCCATGAGTATTTCTGCGCACACTCACTCCTCTTCAAGGCTGTTTCGGACTCGATTCGCCACAAGAAGCACTTGAAAACAGATACTATGATGTCGCTCCTGCCGTCACATTCGCAACTACTTAAAAACGAAATCACCTGTCAGTGCACATTTGAGACGTTACCAGGAAGATGAAGCCGGTGCACGGTGGCAACATTCACATCTCCGCCGTTCTCCTTCCTGGCGACGCAGGGCAGCAGAACACAGAAAAGCCCCACAGCTTTTGGATACGTCAGATTCCAGTCAAAGCTCAGTGCTATAGGTGTTCCGTTTATCCATTTACTCTGCAGGATTCGTAACCAAACTCAGCATCAACAAAATTAGCAGCACAGTTTCTGAATGTCGACACAAGTCATCCAGCTCTGTTCCAGTTAATTCTACAAACCGACGTGCCCGGACTGGATTGTACACGTATACCGTTTGAATGACGAACTTGCGCTGCAGCTGAAGTTGAAGCTTCAAAATAGCCCCGAGTTCGTTTTCGCTTAATATTTGTCGCTTCTTTGTAACAAATTGGTATGTCAGTGTGGGGGAAAACCGATACGCTGCGACGGAGCATCCATAGGCTACACATCAGTGTTTCTCTCGGTGTACCATTGGCTGTGGCTTTAGCCCGTCTCGACCATTTTTGCACAGAAGTGTCCGTCAGAGGAGAGCGAGACAAAGGGGGAGGCGGGGGTATTGGATGCAGCAGTGTGTGTTTGGGGGCAGAAGGGGGGGGGGACAGTGTTCCGTGAAAGGATGTTGTTTAGCCGGTGCTTTTTGCTGACGCGGGCTTTGCAAGAACCGAACTGCCTGTGCATAGTGTCACGGAATGCTCAGCTTCGGCTTGGTCAAACAGGAGAGAAAATATTCCCCTTAACTGGTCATAGAGAACAATATGCTATGTAATTTCCGAACTAATTAAATATTTTATATGCTCATGTGAACAGTACTTTTGTGGAATTGGATAACATGCTCAATTAAACTTACTTGGTAATTCCTCATGAAAATCAAAAACTCATAGCTGTTCTTATAAACAGCTGTGATTATTTTAAATCAATGTGAATGTTGAGTAGCATGAATCACCATGTTTTTGGTGAACTGGTGTAATACGATGGATCTCAGTTCTGCACGGTAAAATCATGGATGTTTTACTTAGAAACTACATTTAGAAATGAGCCCGTGTGCAAAATGACATGCTGCAGCAGCAGACAACACGGACATCCAAAGCAATCTAGCAGTAACACCTGCCATGTGTTTAGGAGCAGTGTAAACACGAAGCAGACACCAGGGGCCAGTTTCACGGACGCAGATTAAGACTGAGTCTAAGCTGAAAGGATTTCCGATGGGCAAGTCACCGGTGGCATTTCAATTTAGCCCAGGCCTGAGTTGCCGTGGCGTCTCGAAGGCAGGGCCTAGGTGTTTACGCTTCTCCCTGAGTGGGAATAGCAAGAAGAAAACATACACAGGCAGGAGAAGAAAGGGTATGAGTGAAAAATTACTTGGTGTCGTAAGGCTGACGACACTGTTTGAGAAACCCACAGCCGGAGGGCTAGAGGAAGCCAGCCACGAAATTGCACATGATGCATCTTTAATCCCCATTTGTTACAGTATTGACTAAGGCAGGTATTGCTGTCTCTGGTGGGATCGATGGACGGAGCGATGTGATTTTGCAGTGACTTGGGGAATTCCCTGTTCATTTAGTCACAGCTGGTGACTCGGTTTGGGCACCAAGCCTTGCAGACAGTATTATTGACATAATTCTCCTAATGGGTTCATCAAACCCTCTGGGAATAGATCATTAGCATAATGATGACTACGTGATAACTATGCACATGCCAAGGAAGCAGGACCTGGGGGGTCCTTGCTGCATTTATGGGTGCATTGGGAGTTCTGGCATCCTGTAAGAATATAATGTAGGCAGCATTAATGAGTGTTTGGGACTGACCATTCTGAGGGCAAAGGTCATTACCCACAGCAGGAGGTTACATGCCCAGTGTTGGTCATGCTGGAATAACCAAGCAATAAATATATATTTATAAAAAAAAGGATTCAGTGCAGAGGAGAAAATGTGCAGATCTTAAAACAACACTGAAGACAATGAACAGGGGAATATGTAAAATAAGATGGTTATAGTAGTTAAAATGATTCGAATGAAAGGCCACAAAATTAATGAGATGTGCCGTGAGGGACTTTTTTTTAAAACTGGCGATGAAGGAGGATGAAATTTTAAGTGACGAAATGAAATTTTAAGTGACGTGATCTTCAAACCATGGCTGCATAAATCCAAAAGATTTTCTTGATTTTTTATCTTGTAGCTTCAGCAGAATATACGTTTCCCAAACGATATGTCCAGATGTTCGCAGGGGAATCTTCTCACATGTGCTCGACGACGTGTGCATGTCATGCATGTTGCGCACATCGGCGAGAGTTGCACTTCTTGACAGTTGCGGCATGCATTCCGATAACTGGTCGGTCGCAAATGTGGGCGGAGCTTTCAGTGGGGTGCGGAATGGTCAGTAGCTTTATGGTTTTAAGTGTAGGCTCATGGCTATGGAATGGTTTTTTTGGGGTGAAGGGGTCTTTCCTTTCAAAGTCATGTGACGTATTCCCTTGCTCTGGTTTCACACACTTAGTGAACACTTGTCTGAGCATACACAGGTTGGAAGTTCATTGGATGAGGCGGGTTCAAAGCTGCCCAGGACCTTCATAAGTTCAAAGCAATAAATCTGCAAGGTCTGAGATTAAATTTTAAGACAGTTGCAGTAATTATTACACATGTTCCACATACACCTAACATACACACACACTTACACACACTAATATGCATCCAGTCATACACACACACACCACTACATACGTCCACACACAAATACCAATATACATTCAATCGCACAAACACACAAAAGCGCACACCAGGTTGTACATAAGCGCACACATACACACACACCCACACACACACATACACACTCACATACCCATCTGAGCTCGACCTTCGAGACATTAAGACACATTCGTGATTTTTACATAGTGGAGATAACAAGGTGTGGAGGGTCTGTGGCAGCAAGACGGATAAAACACGACCCCAAATATAAAGCCAGTTGTCCTTCAGGTGATTCCTTTCATGCATACCAATAAATATTGGTGTCAATACAGTATGTTTTCTGTTTTTCTCTACCATCCTGAATGTTGAGTCTCATCGCTGCTTTGAGTGCTTTGAGTTTTAGCAAGACACGGCGAACCATTGAGAAGGTATTTATTGCAGATGAAATCGTGACACTTGTGTGGAAAGTCAGACTATGCAATCATTTATTCTGGTGATACTAGAAAATGATGATATTCTGCTTTTATCATCCATATGTGATTTATATTTGCCAAAAGGAGACATCAAAAAGTCATTCTCTCTGGCATAATTCCCAAAAATGTTCTTATTTTCAATCACGCATGCTTTGTTTGCATTATACTACCAAAACTAGCTTTCCTTCATGTTGGATGAGTAGAGAAAATGCATTCTCAGTCTTGATTGGTCAGAGGTGGATGATGTATCGTGCCCTTTAGTGGTGCTCTGGGATTATACACAACTCTCGCGCCAAATTCATCCATTTCATCCACCGCTGACCAGTCAAGAGTGAAAATACAATTTCTCTACATATCCAATATGAAGGAAAGTTAGTTTTGGCTCTTTTTGAACCACCCAAGATGTACAACACTTGAAACAAAGATTACCATAATCTGAAACTGAAAAGGGGGAGTGTTCATCTACTAGATGTATAGAATTTACCTATTTGTCACCATCCCCAAAGAAGCATGTGCAGTTTTTGTAATCTTATTTGGCCATTTGCATATCACACAGCTAAACATTGTGTATAATTATCCTGATCCAGTTAAGTAGCATAAAAGAAATATTTAAGGTCCATTGTTTTTACTTCTGATGTAGTCTGTGCTGCATTATGTGGTATTGTGAAATATGCTAATACTGAGCTGAGACTTTGTGAGACAAGTATTTGAATTTGGAGAAATTTGAAAAAATGTCCTAAACTGGCGAGAGCAATGCTAATGTTACGGTGTTGCTACTGAGGCTGTGAACTTCCCTGACTATTCAGCAATGCTAATGTTATGGTGTTGCTCCTGATGCTGTGAACTTCCCTGACTATTCAGCAACGCTAATGTTATGGTGTTGCTACTGAGGTTGTGAACTTCACTGACTATTCAGCAAGGCTAATGTTACGGTGTTGCTACTGAGGCTGTGAACTTCCATGACTATTCAGCAATGCTAATGTTACGGTGTTGCTACTGAGGCTGTGAACTTCCATGACTATTCAGCAATGCTAATGTTACGGTGTTGCTACTGAGGCTGTGAACTTCCCTGACTATTCAGCAATGCTAATGTTACGGTGTTGCTACTGAGGCTGTGAACTTCCCTGACTATTCAGCAATGCTAATGTTACGGTGTTGCTACTGAGGCTGTGAACTGAGCCCATCATGCTAAGCTAAAGCTCAGGAGTGGCTCAGTTTATGGGAGATTTAACCATCAGTGGCGATTCTGGCCATTGAACATGCCAGGATTTGTATTTGAAGTTAAAGGCATGTTGCATAAACTTCACCTGAGTGAAACGCTTACCTTTAATTCTATGTTTGAGACATACCTTCAGCAGCTAAACAACAAAATAACATTGTGTTTTAAATGCAGTGAAAAAAAAATTATATGGCGGACCATTAAATTCATGTCAGTTTTTTCACTGGGACCCATACGATCCTAGCCATATTACTGCTCCTAAGGCAGACTACATTGAAACATGATAACCAGGACAATTTTAAACATATATCTTTAGGCACACGAATATAATGAAGTAAGTTTATTCCTTGGTTAGCAGATGTTACCCAAGCCATATGTGATTTCCCTGGGTGTCAAATGAGTGAATGTTTTATAGTCCAAAGCTTTTCATCAAGACTCTGTATAGCTCTGCAACAGACCCACCTGTTTGTTGGGCACTACAATGCATTTCCGTGCTTGTGCTACCCAGCAAATTAAATGGCCCATTGGTGCATGTAAGGACAGGGCTGAGGGGCACATAATGGAATTGAAAGCAATGAAGACTCGAGAGTTCAGGAAAGGATTTATCGGTGGTGTGGAAGTGTCCTGGGACCTTTCATAGGAATTCCTCCGCAGAGATCTTAAGGAGCTCATTGATCGCACACAGGCAAGAAAGTAAGGGGCACAGATCAGAGGGAGGACCACAGCAGAGGGGAAGGAAACAGCACCATGCAAAACCTTAATCAGCCCGCAGGAAGAGAAACGGGCGATGGGCATCTGCGCTGGAGCCATCAGTACCGCGCGACGTGCTGAGTGGGCCCGGCCCAATATCTGCTGGTAAAATATTATTCCCAGCAGCTGAAGCCATGGACATTTGTCTTGTGGTTGCTCTTGGCATCTTCGTTCTGAATAACGATTACCTGTCGCAACCCTTTCGAATATACGATAAAATCCTTCTCACCACATCTGCTGTGGTCAAGGGAGCCATGTTGGATGTGTACCGCTGAACTACACGTCATGACTACACAAGGGAAATAGAAAGAAAACCTGTGGATTGTTTTTGCGAGAGATCATCTGAGGGGTCGCAGGGAGTGTCAGCGTGTTTAAAACAAAACGCTCACAAACAAATGAACAACAAACAGACGAATTAGGAGTGCTGGCCGACGTAGGGCGAGAACTCCTTAACGGACATCTACGCACTCTCCATCAGAATGAAGAGCTTTGGTTAATGTCTCTTCAGCCGCTGAGGCGTGGTGGCAGCGTGTCATCAGTGGCTGTTCACAGACTGGGACGCTGCCAGGTCATGCATGCTGATTTCTCTGTTCCCACGGATGCTGATTTGTCTGTTGCCACGGATGCTGATTTTTCTGTTCCCATGGTCATAAGGTGAGCAGATGCTGCTTCGCTCTACCCTGCCGTGTCCTGGGGAGGTGACCACTAGATGAATCGGGGTTGAACAGAAAGCCTCTAGTCCACAGCGCTGCAATCTCTCATCTTGAAAAAGTACATATAAAGAGTAAAAGAAAGAAAAAATAGCAAAGAAGTAAGCCACCAATTTTCTTCAGACAACTGTGTTACTGGCAGGCTGGGCTTTAGATTGAGTCTGGACAGAATCTCGACTATCTCCTGAGAGATGGACAGATGGACCATTAGGCATAATGAGAGTTGTCTACAACACCAGACCCCATCGAGAGGCGCATGGAGAAACATCCAAGGACAGACTGGTCACATGGAGAAACCAACCCATGATGCCCTTGTTATCCCAGAATCCTCTCAGTGACCAAAACAACAACAGACTTTGCCTTATTGGATCATGGAAGCATAGATCCATACATTATTGGTCAGCTAATTGTAACTAATGGCAAATCACTAGCTAAATAGAACTTAATTTTACAGGATCCAGTTGTGAGGTTCAATTGGAAGCACTGATGTACATGTAATGTTAATGAAACATAAAAAAAAACAATCAATTGTTTGACAATTTATTTTTTAAATATCCCTAAATATACTTGACTAGTAATGTTTGTTGGAATGTTTCTTATACTAGACAAACATCGAGAACGAACTGAGACCAAGTGTGATGTTTAGAAAATGTTCAGGAATTTGCAAACAGATCAAGTCATTAATCCTTTTAGTTGAAAGTACTTTTTTTTTGCTTTGGTGACGGTGCGGGAGATGGACTGGCAGCAGACCCGTGCACTTAGCTGTCAGGTTGTCAGACGCCATTTATGCGTCTTGCACATCGGAGTGTCAGAGTGACAGATGTTGTAGCCAGATGCTGGAACTTGGACGCTGGATGTCAGACGCTGTAACTTGTAGCCCTCTCAGCCTGCCGCTGGAGTTGGCAGACACTGATCCCAGAACAGCTGAAGCACATCTGCTGCCATGTAATAGTTCATCCTCTCAGCCTGCCGCTGGAGTTGGCAGACACTGATCCCAGAACAGCTGAAGCACATCTGCTGCCATGTAATAGTTCATCCTCTCAGCCTGCCGCTGGAGTTGGCAGACACTGATCCCAGAACAGCTGAAGCACATTTGCTGCCATGTAATAGTTCATCCCAGCAAACCTGGAACATACAAGAATGTGACTTTAGTTCTCATATAACCTCTTTTAAAACACCTGGCTTATTATTTAGTTATTAATAATACGGCATACTATTCACTCACTAGTGTGAAATATTCCGTTTCTTCATTGTAAGTAATATGAAAGGTACGTGGTTACAATAATGAGGAGTGAGAGCTTATAGCCTCGAGCAGGTCCTTGGAGTTTAAGGGTTCAAAATTAATTCCCATAACAACCAAAGAAATCGCTTCTGTCACTTTAGTGGTCTGGCCGCTGATAACGTGGCACTGACATTGTCATGCGAGTTGGATTATTGGAATCATTACATCTTCCTGTTTCTATCATGGAGAGTTGTTAACTGCTTTTATGAACTACATCAGTGACAAGGTGACTTTTAATAGCTAAGCAACCAAAGCCATATTTAAGCATGAGCTGGTACATTAAAAGTTTTATAGTTCTCTAGTGTTTTTCACATTGTACCTCCCTAGTTATATCTGTTTTTTTTAAATATAATTTTCAGCTGTGAGGATATTATTCTCACACACACACACACATTCCACACAAACAGATTCTCCTGTTCATATGTTATTTGTATGTCATTTGTATCCACACTTATCATAATAATTAGACCAAGGTGTGTAGGGGGAACAGCAGTACAGCACTTCTTTGTAAGATGCAGACGCTCTCTTGCACCTATAAAGAGACGTTCTCTCTTTATAGTCTCTATATATCTTTAGAATTAATTGGGCAATTAATCTCTAATATAGGTTTCTCTATCTTTATTTCTGTCTATTTTCCCAATTCCACATTTAAGTAAATAATGCATAGTATTTTTATTCAATCTCCACATGTTCTGTAAATGAAGAGATGAATGAACGTACCAGTTAAGGTTGTCCAGCTCAAAGCAAAAACAAAGTTTCTGCACAGCTTCTTGCACAGAGCCGCCGAAGGCTAATTGCTGTCTTGCTAATTAAGAGTTAAACTGGCTAAGGTTAAAATAAATATGCAATTTAATCATCAGAGTGTGCTCAGAGGCACATTTGGGGAGTAGTGAAGGATACTCAACAGATAAGAGGCGTGGGGGCTGTACATAAGTAATGAAACTATAAATAAATGAAACTTCTTTATGAAAATTACAAACTGCTCTGAAACAACAAAATTCAGGTCTCAGTTTCAGGTTTATTTCAGCCCTGTGTTTGTTTTTAAAATGAAAATGAATTTTTTAATGAAAAGTTTATTAAGACTAGTTGCTAAGCTTCCTGTCAAATATAGATTTTGTTCTTCATAGGCACTCTATAAAATTGAATACTTGAACAGATGTAGATGTTTAATTCACTGCTATTTAAAAGACGGACCCCTGCTTCGGACTGATTTCTCATATACTCTGGAATAATATATTTTAAGCCGCCCAGCTACACTCTTCAGGAAAAGTGTCAGCGCGTTTGTTGTCGGCCTTCCGAGATAGTGCGGCAGACTTTGATTTAAATCCGTGGCAAAATGTCAACCTCCTTATTCATAGTTACGCTTTTGCTCATGCCTGTGCTGAGAAGATCACCACAACACCCACGGTTTGTTGTTAGGACAGCTCAGGGCAAAATCCCGAGCTTCAGCTGAGATCAGTGAGATAACAGCCATTTTCCATCCGCATTCACCTTTAGGTGATCCCTAGGAAATGCCTAGGCTTGCTATGAAAATGGGCAGCCAGAGACAGTGGACTTGTTTCTCTGTATGTCTATATTTGTGGTTTAAGCTCCTTTATCTATAACAACCTACTAATAATGCGATGTGTGAAGGTCGTGTTGTTCGAAATGAGCAAACCTGGAGATTGCGTGTTCAAACGGCCTTGCCAAATGCCAGTGCTGAAATTTGATTGACGGAATTCACAATGGATTAGGAGAACAAAGGTTCGCTGAATGTCAGACTCGCGCCGTGGAATGCTCAAGCCTTCCTCTTCCTCGCCTGCACCGGCATGCGCACGCTCGCGCAGGATTTGAGCTGCTCACATTAATTAGCTTTCTTAATTAACCCAGCATGTGTAAACATTAATATTCTAGCCTCATAAGACAGCGGAAGCTAGCCCCTTTTCACTGCTAAAGAAGGTGACTTTACTACTTCTGCAAAGCGCGAGCCTGAAAATTGAAGGCTTGAAATCGCTGCGAAAGACGTTTTGTGTTGTGAGCGTTGTAATTGTCATTCTGTGGTGGTTATAATTGTCATGTAAATAAGGTCCATGCACGTAAGTAAATAAACACAGAAAATAAATCATTGTTGAATTGATTGATTTTCTTTATCTGCGATGCTGACAGCTTATTCAATCATCCGCCTCTGTCACCGCGGCGTCATAAGCGTAAACACCACTAAACGATGTTTATATTTCCCTCTGTCCCAGAAAAAGTGATCATGTTGTGTCGCAGGTGCAGGTGCAAAAAGGCAGCCAAGCAAAGCAGACAGCTATTGGGCCCTCAGAGTTTCAAATCTCAAAACACAGGAGTGAGGTTCTTAACAAATCAGCCAATCAGAACGCATCTCCATCTGCCCAGCGCTGCTCCGTGGGGTCATGAGCGCCTTAATAAATGATGATATAATATATCGGCTCGGCTCTTCGTGGGAGGGACGACAAATCAGGGCTGACGGTTTCAGCCCCGATGACACCCATAAATCAGGAAGCATGACTGCTCTTAATTACCTTTCCACTCGATGCTTGGAGGAGCCACAAGTGACAAAGCAGAGGCAACCACGGCTGCTTTGCTAAAGGACCGTCGGCCCCGGGAAGGAGGAGACGGATGAATGGTAAACGAGGCTTCCCGAGATCTGGTGCCCCGAAGTGCCTTGAGATCATAGACCTCCTCTCAAAAGGCCTCCCTTCGCAATCCCAGAGAGAAAAAGAGAAAAATAGAGACCCTGTAACTGAAGGAGTACGACAGATAAGAGAGTAGCATGGAGGGTATTGATTGTTTGCACTGTGATTTAATTGCAATTAAAGGCTGCAGAAGGCCCTGTGCACGGTTTGCCCACTTCCACAGCGAGGGACACCAGGTTGTATTGATGCATAGTATCCCGTCCCTATTTCTAGCAGGAAAAGCCCTGGTGATTCGTTTCCACTGAGCACTTAGCATATTAGTGTCAACGTATACGATAACAATACAAGCTCATTGAGTTGTGCTGCCACACAATCTGTGCTGCCGTGCGTAAATTTAGTTTGTGCAGGAGTTGGTTTTATTGCAAAGCAATTGCCTAAGCTGCTACCAGAACCATCCGCCATGACGTAAATGACTGGCTGAACAACAGAAGTAGAGCCATAACCAAAAACAGAGACATAGGACCAACATTTTAAGGTCATGACTTGTTTCTTGTTGACTTTATAGGTTGTTGTTAATACAATATTAAATGCAATAAGGAGATAATTTCTTACTCTATGGGGAGTTTGTAGTAACATGAACATATGGTCTCTGGGAGTAACATACAGACACTTAAGTTGACATGAAACATTTATTTATGGTTTTTGCCAGTAGTTTGATTAACATACCACACACTAACTATATAGTTAATGACAGCATCATAAAAAGGTAGAGCAGAAATAAAAATCGATCTGTCTTTTCAAAGTTGCCCACATCTCCATTTCTTCATCCAAGAACAGCTGCTAACATAAACCGTTAATCAAAGCTCAGCTTATATTTTATATGATGGACCAATGAACCCAATTTACCTCAAAGTCTGTATTTATTATACTGCACATCTGCACACAGTGCGGGTAAGGGTGGAGTGACTGCTCTGAAACTGCTTCATTAGGAAAGCTCAATCGCTAGACTTTTGCTTACCCATTACCCCAAATCACACAAGCCCAAAGCCTCAGCCTTAGAAATCTTACAAATTTTAAAGATCCATTACTGCAAGCCATTATTGCGGTGTAGCACCATAATCAAATTCACCTTTTACATAAAAGCTAACAATCCAAACTCAGGGCAAGTAGTACATTTGTTCAAACTTGGCTGCTATTCAAGAACAAAAGGGTTGTGAACTAGTGTACTGTCACATCTCCGTGCCCTTTAGCAAGATCCCTACCTCTAAGGGTGTTCTAGCATATAGCCACAGCCTCTGTGCCCTTTAGCAATGTCCCTAACACTAAGGGTGTTCTAGCATATAGCCACAGCCTCTGTGCCCTTTAGCAAGGTCCCTAACTCTAAGGTTGTTCTAGCATATAGCCACAGCCTCCGTGCCCTTTAGCAAGGTCCCTAACTCTAAGGTTGTTCTAGCATATAGCCACAGCCTCCGTGCCCTTTAGCAAGGTCCCTAACTCTAAGGTTGTTCTAGCATATAGCCACAGCCTCTGTGCCCTTTAGCAAGGTCCCTAAATCTAAGGTTGTTCTAGCATATAGCCACAGCCTCTGTGCCCTTTAGCAAGGTCCCTAACTCTAAGGTTGTTCTAGCATATAGCCACAGCATCTGTGCCCTTTAGCAAGGTCCCTAACTCTAAGGTTGTTCTAGCATATAGCCACAGCCTCCGTGCCCTTTAGCAAGGTCCCTAACTCTAAGGTTGTTCTAGCATATAGCCACAGCCTCCGTGCCCTTTAGCAAGGTCCCTAACTCTAAGGTTGTTCTAGCATATAGCCACAGCCTCTGTGCCCTTTAGCAAGGTCCCTAAATCTAAGGTTGTTCTAGCATATAGCCACAGCCTCTGTGCCCTTTAGCAAGGTCCCTAAATCTAAGGTTGTTCTAGCATATAGCCACAGCCTCTGTGCCTTTCAGCAAGATCCCTAACTCTAAAACCTCCTGCAATGCTACTCAGAGTTACCTAAAATAAGCTGCTTACTGCAGAAATATCAGTTAAATGGCAAAATATAAAAAGTGGTTGGCTATGTAGGTTGTCTGTAATGAAAGTCGTCCTGAAGCTCACTCGTCGAGACTCAGAAAACCTGAAAGGTTCCTCTTAAAAATTAAACCACAGAGAGGAGAGAGCAGCAAGCAGCTTGGAACACTTGCTGTAATGTGTCTGCAAGAATATTAGGAATATGAATATTCAGCACCTTATGCATATTCAGCACATCACTGCTAAGATTTCTGTGTCATTTTTCCTTCTTGATCGTGATTATGTCTAAGCATATCACATCCCCCAGTTCCCATCAACCTTTGCTACACACTGAAGTTAATGTTGCCTGACAAAAAAAAAATCAAAGAGTGGGAGGGACGTATTTTGCACACAGCCAATAATATGTGAAGGAAATTAAGGTATTTTCATTGTACTGTTTTATTGTACCTGAGAAAGGTTCAGTTTAGTTATCTATTTATTTAGTTAATTAGCAATGTAGTCAGTAAAAGTACTGTAAATTCTCTTCAGAGTACCAGTATGTGTTGGAAGCCGTTACATTTATTCTTGTACAAGTAATTATTGTAAAGTAATTATTGTAGACACATATATGCAGTCTCTGTACTCATTCCTTGGCCAGTAATTTCAAATAATGCGCAAAAATTCAATTAAAACAGGAAATTCACAATAATCAAATTATCATGCAAATGAAATGTTAGCATTGATATATTCAAATCTAAAACGTTCTCTTTGCCCACTGTGTGTGTCTAAGCAGTCCACCTTAAAAGATCTCCCTGGATGTTGCATTAACTCAGCCTAATGTCATCACGACTTCACCAACTACCAAACACATTTCTTTAGCTAAAACACTTTCAGGCTCATTTCCCAGCAGAGCACGTTCAGTACAGTAAGCCCCTCCCACCACTTGTCTAGTCACTGGGCAGTTCTGCGAGACTTGAACATGCTATTACCTAAAGCCCGGTGCTTATCACCAACCCAGTTTCAGGTTCACCTGCAAGAGTGTCGCTAGGGCTTTCCGGTCTGGGCAGGAGTCAGAATAATATGAGCCGAGCTCATGTGTGTTACTGGGGCCAGGCCAAGAGTTGAGCAAAACATTACAGCGTTATTCTTATTTTACTTTTTTTAACTAACTGCAAATTGATAAACAAGCAAACCAAAAGGCAAACATAATTACAAATGGCTTGGTGAGAAACAAATCTGCTTAATTTCAAAGATCATACACAGGCCTGTGTGTGTGTGAGAGCGAGAGAAAGAGAGAGAAATGATATTTTGATTAGATTAACATTTACAAGAACTATTTACACGAGTCAGCGAGTGATTCTGCTTCTAGATGGTTCAATTCATAAATGTATTCGGTTTAAACGGAAGGTCACCATGGTTTGGGGATAATCCACTCATCTGGCCATGGTAATATAATTGTTAATAAACATTTAATTTATATTACACTTCCAACTGAACATCAGAAATGAGCCCTATAAAATTGTGATAAGTGATAAAGCCTTGATCTAGGTTCATGCAGATTATAGGCTTTTAAACTGTGATCTCAGTTTGCTGTGAACATGTTGCTTGAAAACATTAAAATGTTCATTAAAATTAAACATTAAAAATTCTTCGATGAATGATATGTGGACATCCTTCCTGGTCCCAGATGTTTTCCAAACTCCCCTGTTCACTGGTCAGTGAAATGACCTTGGTGCTGCATGACAATATCGTCAGCAGTCTTTTTAAAGTTTAGTCAACAGCCGGCGGAGAAGAAACGGATGAGGAAGCCGGAGGGGAGGAGCTGGGCTGTGTGAGGATCTTCCCGCCGCAGACGCCTCCGTAGTGTGACGCAGCGCTGCATTGAGAGGATGGACGCGAACGTGAGTGCTGAGGGGCAGCGGTGCCTCTGTCTCCCGCACAGCCGATTTTCTCCTTTGGTTTGCTCTTCCCACGTCGTAAAACAGGCCAGCTGACATATTTACTGCTAATACTCAACGGAGGGTAACAATACTCAAACAGTGTCCCATAAACCTGTCTTAATAATAATTCATTTGGAATAATGTGGAGGCTTCATGAAGAATGTGCAAGCATGTTCGCATTTAATACAAACCAGAGATTTCCTGTTTTCAAATGGATGGCAACCTGTTGTGATTCGTCTGGCTGACTCCTGATAACTCTGTTGACCTGAGTGGCCTCCTCATCCTCTATGATCAACACAGGTTTTAACATAAACTGTTGAAATGAGGATGTCCATTCTAGAAAATGTGAGGGACCTCTTATTGGGAAACGCTGAGGTCAGTGCACTGCTGTTTTGTGGTTTGTGATTGTGTGTCCACACGCTCCAGCCTTGTGAGCTGAGATGGGAAGGGTGAACTGGAGTGAGCGTGTGTTAGGAGTGAGCGTGTGTTAGGAGTGAGCGTGTGTTTGCTCACGGTGCGTGTGTTAGGAGTGAGCGTGTGTTAGGAGTGAGCGTGTGTTAGGAGTGAGCGTGTGTTAGGAGTGGAGTGAGCGTGTGTTTGCTCACTGTGCGTGTGTTAGGAGTGAGCGTGTGTTTGCTCAACGTGTGTTAGAGGAGCGTGATTAGCGTGTGTTTGCTCAGGAGCGTGTGTTAGAGGAGCGTGTATTAGCGTGTGTTTGGACGGTGTGCGTTAGTGAGCGTTGTGAGCGTCAGAGGAGCGTGTTTGCTCACGGTGCGTGTGTTAGGAGTGAGCGTGTGTTTGCTCACGGTGCGTGTGTTAGGAGTGAGCGTGTGTTAGGAGTGAGCGTGTGTTAGGAGTGAGCGTGTGTTAGGAGTGAGCGTGTGTTTGGAGTGAGCGTGTGTTTGAAGAGTGAGCGTGTTTGTTAGGGAGCGGAGTGAGCGGTGTTAGAGTTTTGCTCACGGTGCGTGTGTTAGGAGTGAGCGTGTGTTAGGAGTGAGCGTGTGTTAGTAGTGAGCGTGTGTTTAGAGGTGCGCGGTGTTAGGAGGAGCGTGTGTTAGGAGTGGCGTGTGTTTGCTCACGGCGTGTGCGTGTGTTAGGTGAGTGAGCGGTGTGTAGTTTGCTCAGTGAGCGTGTGTTAGGAGTGAGCGCGTCACGGTGCGTGTTTAGCTCAGTGTGTTAGGAGGAGCGTGTTTAGGAGGAGAGCGTGTGTTAGAGTGAGCTCACGGTGCGTGTGTTAGGAGTGAGCGTGTGTTAGAGGTGAGCGTGGGTTTGCTCACGGAAGTGAGCGTGTGTTAGGAGCGTGTTTGCTCAAAACGCGTGTGTTTGCAGTGAGCGTGTGCGTGTGTTAGGAGTGAGCGTGTGTTTGCTCACGGTGCGTGTGTTAGGAGTGAGCGTGTGTGTTTGCTCACGGTGCGTGTGTTAGGAGTGAGCGTGTGTTAGGAGTGAGCGTGTGTTTGCTCACGGTGCGTGTGTTAGGAGTGAGCGTGTGTTTGCTCACGGTGCGTGTGTTAGGAGTGAGCGTGTGTTTGCTCACGGTGCGTGTGTTAGGAGTGAGCGTGTGTTAGGAGTGAGCGTGTGTTAGGAGTGAGCGTGTGTTTGCTCACGGTGCGTGTGTTAGGAGTGAGCGTGTGTTAGGAGTGAGCGTGTGTTTGCTCACGGTGCGTGTGTTAGGAGTGAGCGTGTGTTAGGAGTGAGCGTGTGTTTGCTCACGGTGCGTGCTTGATCTGGATTTGTTTGTGTTGGATGCAGAGCCGAAACCTCAGGGGGGGGGGGGGGGATCCTAACTTTTTTTCTTTTTTTCTTTATGCCAAGAGTCTGCAACGGATTAGCCAGCAGGATGCCATCAGCCATGAAGGAAGCTCTCCTAGTGGGCTTGTGGGCTTGTGGGCTTGAAGTCTCCAGCTATCTGATGGCAGCCCAGTTAATCCAGCAGGATGTGGCACCCGCTGCTGAGAGACAGACAGGGCAGGGAGGAATGTACCTGCTGAGAGACAGACAGGGCAGGGAGGAAGACGCCTGCAGAGAGACAGACAGGGCAGGGAGGAATGTACCTGCTGAGAGACAGACAGGGCAGGGAGGAATGTACCTGCAGAGAGACAGACAGGGCAGGGAGGAATGTACCTGCAGAGAGACAGACAGGGCAGGGAGGAATGTACCAGCAGAGAGACAGACAGGGCAGGGAGGAATGTACCTGCAGAGAGACAGACAGGGCAGGGAGGAATGTACCTGCAGAGAGACAGACAGGGCAGGGAGCCTGCAGGAGACAGACAGGGCAGGGAGGAATGTACCAGCAGAGAGACAGACAGGGCAGGGAGGAATGTACCTGCAGAGAGACAGACAGGGCAGGGAGGAATGTACCAGCAGAGAGACAGACAGGGCAGGGAGGAAGACACCTGCAGAGAGACAGATAGGGCAGGGAGGAATGTACCTGCTGAGAGACAGACAGGGCAGGGAGGAATGTACCAGCAGAGAGACAGACAGGGCAGGGAGGAATGTACCAGCAGAGAGACAGACAGGGCAGGGAGGAATGTACCTGCAGAGAGACAGACAGAGCAGGGAGGAACGTACCTGCAGAGAGACAGACAGGGCAGGGAGGAAGACACCTGCAGAGAGACAGACATGGCAGGGAGGAATGTACCTGCAGAGAGACAGACAGGGCAGGGAGGAATGTACCTGCAGAGAGACAGACAGGACAGGGAGGAAGACACCTGCAGAGAGACAGACAGGGCAGGGAGGAATGTACCTGCAGAGAGACAGACCAGGTAGTGTAAACAGGCTTTAGAGAGACAGGCAGGACAGGGAGGATGTGAGTGGAAATATCTTCCCACACCACTAAATTACCTACAAAGTGCATCCAGCTTATGATGAATTAGAGAAAACAGGTAGTATAGAGTAGCTGAAATAGGAGTTTTAAACAAAAAACAAAAATTAAACTAATAATATTATACTATTATAGTATTTCCAGACTGACATCATTTCCTGTTTACCACTGTCCACTGCCTTTTTACCAGACTCAGTAGTACATATTGTTAATTTTGAACTACAACTAGCATTATTCTTCAGTGAATCTATATTCTATATAAGTTATGTAGCATGTTCCTGTCTTGCTCAGTCATTTAACTGTTCTTTAAGTCGCACTGAAAGTCTGCACCAGATCCAGAAACCAGATCCAGGCACCAGATCCAGGCATGGTTTATTATTTCCACATTAACAGTAGCAGAACTGAACAGGCATTGAACATCACATCCAGCCCTGAACCCCCCCCCCCCTCAGCTTTCCTATCTTGCAGCCATCAGCTCAAGCCATTAACTTTCAAACCTCATTTTCCTCCTTCGTACCGACTTCGTTTATGGGAACCCAAATCTCCCCTTCATTAAGAGACGGTACTCTATCAAGAGCAAACATCTTTAATTAAAACATCGCCGGCACTCCCCTCCCTTTGATCCGCACTTTTGATTCATCCCTCCCCGTGCAGAGGTGCGGAGAGGGCGGGAGGGAACGAAAGCAAAGGCCACTGAGTGCTGTTGAGAAAGCAGGAGAGCTGTGTTCTGTGGTGAACCCAAAGCCCGTGGCCCACACTCTCCACGCAGCGGGCTCAATTACGGGCCAAGACAGCTATCTCTGTAATAGAGGCAGATAAGAGCATAATCCAAAATGCAGACAGTTTTAATGGCTTCTGCTTTAATTAGCCACCTGACAAAGGAGCACGGCAATGGTTCCTTCCCCGGTCATCTCCAGCGCCATTGTGTGGTGAGAGAATCATGAGTTTAAACCAGGCAAAGAACCGAGGGGGAGACTAACTGTGCTCTTGGGAGACAGGCTAAGTCTGGAAATGAATTAATCTGACCCAACGCCAAAGCCAATGTCACGAAAAGAACATCTAGAACTGCTTCTGATCATAAGTAGTCAGTCGAGTTGGAGTCTGAGAAATGTTCACATTTTTCATTTTGATCTAGTGACTATTGTGCTTTAAGTTACAATTTACTATCTGACAAACGGCAGTAATGTAGTAGGTAATGTCGTTTTCCCTGACCCACATTACAGCTGCAGCACATGCGGAATATCCCATTCCTTTCCTTTCCCAGTAACAATATTCTTTGACAGTAGCATTAGGATTACTGCTTGAAATTTTATGACCAGGCGCCCATGTGTGAATTAAGTTTGGATTTGCTGTGTGAAAAATGCATACAGATTGTGTGAAAATACCAAAATAAAGCCATTTACTTATTTTAATAACACCTCTAAACCCAAAGGAGTTTTAATATTTCCAAATGCTAATAGGCAGCGTCTATGGTGCATGTCCAGGAAGCTTTATGTCAGTATATAGGCCTACATCTTTACACATCTGTTGGAAACCAATTCAGTCAAGATGACATATTAGTAAAACAGTTTGTGGCAAAAAACTACAGGAAATGATCTATAAGCATCAGGCAACAGGTTCATATTTGTTTATGTAGTTAATACACAATGATGATATGAGTGTTGACATTATGTTTTGGAATTCACATACTGTATAAAATAAGTATAAAATGCATACTTACTGATCGCATAACATTTAGTTTTCATGGCATAAATCATGTGCGGTATCAAAGCGGTCTCCATCAAAAATGACTCATTATGCTAAAGTTCCCATTATATCACATCTTAAGACATTGAATCCTTTCAAGTCAGAACAAAAATGACTGATAAATTAATGTGCCTACCCAGGGAATGAAAGAATTAAAGAACTGTTCACAGCGTAGATCAGACTTGCAAATAAACTCTTTTTTTTCTTATGATAAAAATGGCATTGCTTATGCTCTAGGGTACTTCTATGTGACATTTAAAGCCATATTATTAAGTATTTTTGTTGAGATCACATTATGGGATATATAATAGATTCATTATTAAAGCCAGAACCCTAAAAAGCTTTGAGGACTTCAGGTGAGCCATTGTATGTGTGAGTGTTTTATTGTTGACAATGAAATTAATTGCACCTGTTCTTACAGTTTCATCAGATACTCTTTGAAATTCAGCACCACCTTCCTGCACCCAAAGAGGGCTACTCAGCTGAGGTGGATTCATTACGCTATTGATTCCACACATGCTCACCAGACACTTTTTAGAAACACCACCTTATTAGAAACACCTTGTTGATGTACAGTTAAGAGTCTTTTAGCAGGCATGATTTGTGCTATCCATTTCCTCAGCCATGCATTAATCAGGTTCAGCCCACAGGAGCGCTGGATATTTTTGACTAGAAGACCACTCTAAACTTAGCAGTGACAATGAAAGGTATAAAAATAGATGGAAAAAACTCCTGCAGTTCTGTACCTCACTTAGTAGATCGAAAACAAAAGCAAAATGCAGAATTAATTGGAGTCCGTGGTAATGAAACAGGGACCAGTGAAGGCAAAGGGTGAACAGAGAGACAGTAAAGACACAAAGTCAGTATTTACAACTGGAACATGAACAGAATCAGCTGGAATGAGGACAAACTGAGAAGAGGGAGACATACTAACCAACAAACCATACACACCTAACCAAGTCTGGGCATATATAGACGGGACAAGACAGGACAAGACAGGACAGCTTCTCAAGTAGCGGGACGTGCTATAGACAAGACATGTGTGACAAGTGTGTGGAGATGGGGACACTGATCTGCTGCTGTCTCGCGATAGGAAAAACACATCTTATCACAACCTGGATACCTGGTTAAACTCCACTTCAATGGACACAGTGTAGATTTGAGAAGGTTTAGAACCTATACAACAGGTGCAAAATAATGACCCCGAACCAGGGGCACAAGATACTGACCAAAATGTTTTCCATGTCGCATGTTCTACTGCTGGCTTATCAGAAAAGACACAAAGAGCATAATTGACACAATGGAATGAAAAGCCTGGTCCATGGCTATGAATCTCGATGCAGATTTACTCCGACTGGTGTACAGCAAGCCTGCTGAGTGTAATGGACAGGCTCCAGAGTCAGCATGTTTCAGCAGTAAAACCACAGAGTGCACCTTCAAAGTGAAGGAGATGAAAAGTTTTCAACAGTAGAACTGAGATACCGTGTTTAAAGGTCACATTTCTACGGCATACCTGGCAAAGAAGTCAGTTGGGGGCAATTCTTCAAACTTAACAGCTGCATTCGTACAAAGGGAATTCCTTTAGCAGGAAAAAAGCCCTTTGTCTCCTGAATGACTCCTAAGGGCTCTCTGTAGTCTTGGCTGACACAGAAACGATAACAATATCTGAAAGGTTCTGATGGTTGGAATATGGTTCACTGGAGGAATAGGACGTTATATGAGAGTCTTACAAGTGTTGCACAGTCAGTGTACTCTTGAATGAGGATCATGAAAGTTCTCACTTTAGGTTTGAGCTTTAGAAACTCGTTCTGTTGATGACGATCCTCCCTGGGAGTGTAGTCGTTAAGAACACTTCTCAAATCCTTATTGGTGGTCCTGCAGTCTGCAGCATCTTAGCCCCACCTAGTGTGTGCCAACTCATCTTGAGATGTTTATTATACTCCCATTAGCCAAGAAACACCTACCTTGTACCAACCTATAATCAATGACCAATGATTCTGAGGTGTAAAGATTAAGGAAGAGTACCAAATAACATTGAAAATGATTAAAGTTTACTTAGATCTCAGAGGATCATAAAGATTATGTAGGATCACATAGGTTTGCAAGATTAAGGAAGAGTACCAAATAACATTGAAAATGATTAAAGTTTATTTAGATCACAGAGGATCATAAAGATTACGTAGGATCACAGAGGATCATAAAGATTATGTAGGATCACATAGGTTTGCAAGCACATCGTTTGCCGGACAAACACATGCATGTCAACATCTGCTGTTTGCTGACTGTATGTAAACGTATAGCAGCTGCAACTACAGTTAAGTTAATGTTCAACTAGACATTGAGTGTAATGTGAAAAGTGCTTCCAGGAGACGTCAGCACACATTAGGTGTAGAGGAGTCTAAACCGTTGAGCTGAGATGAGATCAGTTTCCATAGAGCCAGAACATTTGGAGCATCTGTTGTACAGGCACACACAGCGTACGGTCACAGACTGTAGCCCACCCGTCTGTCAAACCGCCTGCGTCCCATTCATCACTGTTTGCTGTCTGACCGGAGGACCACTACTCGCGCAAAATTGTCTTCTCGGTTTTCAGACCTTGAAAAATAGCAAAGCTCTTATTCATGTAGGTCACTGGATCACCCGAGGGTTCCAGTTCTGCAGGCTCATCCATACAGTTAGATCCAAGTCCAAGTTGTGTGAAGAGCGAGAATTTTATGTCTTGATTCACGAATAGGGCTAATAATGTATTAATGCATTCCTACAGGAATCAGCATATTATTGAAATTTATCTGTTTCACAACACCAAATGTCTATTACTCTGCTCCTGAAATAGATATCTAGCAGTGAGATAAGTGAATACATGAAGCCATATTTCTTTCCTTGTGCTTCACTGCTTTGATAGCTTCAAACTGTATAGCAAAGTCTCGTGATGTCTCCCATTCTCATTTCAGATTACACAGAGTTTGGATGGCGTAAACACAGAGGCCTCTCATCTCATGACCCTCGTGCTGTTAGCAAAAATGACCTTGGGAGGCTGTGATAACCGTGGGACCATCCACACCTGCGCGCACATGTGGTGGAAAAAACACCGTGCGGTCCCTTCCCCACCGTCCGGAGGTGTATAAAAAGGTGGAGGAACGGTCCCGGAGTGTGAGAGTTCGGACCGTCCGCAGTCATGCTGAGATACCTCTTGTTGAGTGTCCTCGTAGCCCTGGGTAAGTCACCTCTCCTGTCTCCTGCTTCTGAGGACACAAGAGTCGTTCACCACACAAGCTGCAACACAGGGATGTACACGGCTACCAGTAGTACCAGTAGTACCAGTAGTGTGTATAACGGGAGAATCCAGTCTATAATGGGAGAATCCAGTCTATAATGGGAGAGTCTTTTCATAACTTTGCATCGTTGAAAAATTTGGATCTACCATCAAATGCGCAGAGATCCTGAAAACATTATCCAGTATTTTTTGCTTTGCAATGAGACACATACAGTATATACGCTGAGAGAAAGTGTGTGTGTGTGTGTGTGTGTGTGTGCATGTACATGCAGTGTTGGCACAGGATAAACCTGAGCCCAGGTATCTGGAGTCCATCCAGGAGAAGGTTGTGGGTGGAGAAGTGGCCAGACCGAACTCATGGCCCTGGCAGGTGAAGCGTCCTTTTGTTTGGGGTCATCATAAAAATACCAACACTGTTAACTGCAGGAGGTAGTTTACATCCTCTGAAGGTTTTCTGGTGTCACATTACTAATAGTTTTACACCATTAAAGGGAGAGATCATTTTAAAATGTAGCTCCCCTTTAATCAGATCCCCGTCAGCCTTTGGCATACAGACACTTGTGTTTGTGTAACCCAGTAGTGAAAAGAATGAATATGGCTACCTGAAAATTAATCTACAGGGTCTAGGGTCACTACCCATTACATCTCCCAGCTTCCCTCTTGTGTTTCTAGGGTGGCCATGGAGTATTCTTTTGTGTTGTTTTTATGAATTGCAGTGAAATGCACAAGGTTTCCAGAGAAACACAAATCACTTTGCTTGAACAGCTGAGGAAGGACCTCTGTCCAATATATATATATATATATATATATATATATATATATATATATATATATATATATATATATATATATATACATATATATAATTAAAAATTTTAGTGCAGTACACAAGGTCTACAGAGAAACAAGATATTGTGAATAGAGTTAAACATGTAGCATGTAGCATCCACAATAGATCCAAGTTTCTTCAAGCAGGCGCCAGAGTCTCTGTGCTAAACTGCATACGCATGTGACCTAGTAAAGCTCTCAGACCCGCAATCTAAAAAGGGGAGCGACTATTTGTCTGGGCACAACCAAAGTCATTTTGTTGGTGGGTTACGTCTGTACATTCACTAAAGGCCTTGAGATTGTATCGCAGTTCTGTAAAAACACTTCAGTGGTCAGATTTATACTTTAATCATCTTTATTTCCCAGATCTCCCTGCAGTACCTGTCTGGTAACAGCTACTACCACACGTGTGGAGGAACGCTAATCCGGAAGCAGTGGGTGATGACAGCCGCTCACTGTGTGGACAGGTAGACAAGGACGTCCCTCCCCTCATTTACAGCCCATAACAGGTTATCAGGAACGATCAGGATTCAGTAGGAAAAGCCTGAGGTCACCTTCCACTTTCCTAGGAAACGTTACATCAGGAAGCACATGTGACCTGATCCACACAGACCAATGGCTTTGGCAAATTCGATAACTAATGTATAAAGTAAAGCTGAGTTTTTTTTTTTCCAAATCTTTTGCAGCCAGAGAACATGGCGTGTTGTCCTGGGAGATCATGACATCTACAACCAAGAAGGCAGGGAACAGTATATGAGTGTCAGTGCCGTGTACATTCACCCTCAGTGGAACTCAAACAATGTGGCCGCAGGGTATGAGATTATTTATTTGATTATTTATACTAATGTATTCAGGAATGTATTCAGTGACGCTATAAATATTAAATACCATTTCATACACTGATCCAAGACAATGTGCCTGAATTCTGAATATATTTCACTAGATCACATGTTTTTACTTTTTAATTATCAGTTTTATTAGCAATTATTTTATAGGAAGGTAGGACTGGCAGCTTGAACACCATTTATAAAATATTTTTTAAATGTGGTCTTCAGGGTCTTTGGCTCATTAAAAAGATGAATGCTATTACATTCAGGGTCATAAATCTGGGGTCTTTTCCCTTGGGTCCCAGGTATGATATTGCTCTGCTTCGGCTATCGACTGCTGCCACCATGAACTCCTACGTCCAGCTGGGCACTCTGCCTCCCTCTGGTCAGGTTCTGCCCAACAACAACCCCTGCTACATCACCGGCTGGGGCCGCACTCAGAGTGAGAAATATCGCCGCCCTGTTGGCTGTATAACGGCTGAACACGTAATGCTTTTAAATGTGTAAATGGGAAAGCATGGGAGATGATTTCCATCTGCCCAGCTCACGGCGGACTGCTTATCGTGTGTGTATCTGACACAACCCCCCACCCCATACACACCTAATAAAATAGAACATCTTTATTGCCATCATACAGGAAGAATGAGAACTCTCTACGGACCAGTATGGACTGCAGATATCTGCTACCTCCTGGGGGGGGGGTTTGTGTCTGAATATAATCTAAATGGCTGTTCTGTCTGCAGCTGGAGGTCAGCTGTCGCCCCAGCTGAAGCAGGCCTACCTGCCCGTGGTGGACTACGCCACCTGCTCCAGCAGCAGCTGGTGGGGCAGCACCGTTAAGCCCTCCATGGTGTGCGCTGGAGGTGCCAGCCTGTCTGGATGCCAGGTGTGGCATCAACACCAACAACTAAACTGATGCCTTTAACCAGTAATCATGTCTTAAGAGTGGAAGAACACGCTAGAGCCATGACAGGCTGGTGTGACCAAACACATCTGTCCCCTTGTCTCGCCGTCTCAGGGGGACTCAGGTGGACCCCTGAACTGCCAGGTGGGAGGTCAGTATGTTGTGAGCGGAGTGACCAGCTTCGTGTCGTCCCTGGGTTGCAACACGCAGAAGAAGCCGACTGTGTTCACTCGCGTGTCTGCCTACATCAGCTGGATTGAGAGTGTGAGTGAACTCACTGCTATAGCTGTTTATGATAGCGCACTCAAGAGATTCATCCGCCTCTTTTGTCAGAAAAGCAAGTCTACTAATTGCTATGTAAATTTTTACAGTAATGAATAATGTATGTACATTTATTATCGCTATTCATTTTACGAGCATACATATTTAGTCATAACCCTGCTAAAATGCTGCGACTGTATTAGCTACTGCCTTGAAAGGGATTCCATAAAAACAACAGCTACATTTTTCAAAGTACTTCTTTGGTCCATAAAGGACAAAATAATTACAATATTAACTACTGACAAAGCAGAAACGTTTCAATGTTTTTATGTATTTTTGTGTATTTATGCTGTTTGTTTTCTCCCAACTTCAGATTGCAGGATAAATCTGATTGATGGCAACATCAACAAACACTGAAACCATGGAGACAGGACACCCCATGTCTGATTTAAATGTAAACATGAGCCATGGACAAAATAAATAAACATACTTCAAATACGTTGAAGTGGAATGTGGTCGTGGGCATTTTGGGGTTATTTAGAACATGTCCTGTGCATGACTGCAGTAGTTATGACGGCACAAAACCTGCACATTTGGGTGATGATCAATTTAATGTCATATGATCAGAAACAGCATCACAGATCATATATCACAGCAATTACATCCCCTCGCTTGCTCTATATTTTCTCATTGCTTAATTTACTGCAATTAATTTACCCCTGAAACGAGGCACTGGTGTGTCAAAATACATAACTCTCCATATAAATGCTTTACATATCTGGCTCCTCAGTTCATTGCTATGTTTATATGTTCAGCTACGTTTAAACATTCAGTGTAAATGAAGGATTTCTTACCTAAAAGGTTTACAAAATATTTGCTAAGATACATCACAATAAATCTAACTGAAAAAGAATCTCATGACAAACTTTGACCTAAGGAGGTCCAAGCTACTTTGAAATCACGCAAACACTTCTGCCAGTTCAAAACGGTGGTCATTAAACTCTGGTTGAATGCTGCTTCTTGGCTGCTGATGTAAACTGGATGAAGTAAACAGATGTTCTCTTCAGGACAGGAGTTAAAAAGTTACGGTTCATTTCCACTTCTCTTCTTATTTCATTTAATATGCAAAATGCATGATGTGCAATTTTATACTTCTATGTGCAGTGGCCTCTGGGCAGAATTTGGTGAATCTGTGTCAAGGTTTCTCAACCCCGTCTTCAGGACGCAAAAAGCCAACCACATTTCTTGCTCTATTTCATCTCAGGAACCAAGTCATTAGTAGCACTGAAAACCTGGCGTAGAGGGGCCCTACTGTTACAGCAAAACGTGTGTAGCGTATGAGGCATTCCAAGGACTTGGCTGGAAAAAGATTCTATGTTGTATGTTGTTAGTGAATTTCATCACTATAGCTATAAGTAGTATGTTGAAATTTGAGGGGAAATGTAATGAACATTAGGTAATGGTACGTCATTCACATGTGGGTCAAACTTGTGGGTTTGCAAATGTTTAGCCATTTTTATATACACATTACACATACACAGGATGGATGGATATGTATAACCTATTATAGATATTTTACATTTACATTACATCTTATCCAGTCATGGTGCAGTCATGGTCTGGTGGTTAGGGAACCAGTCTTGTGACCGGAGGGTCATGGGTTCGATTCCCAGGCCTGAGGCCATGACTGAGGTGCCCTTGAGCAAGGCACCTAACCCCAACTGCTCCCTGGGCACCGGGCTAAGGCTGCCCACCGCTATGGGCACGTGTGCACCACAGCCCCCTAGTTATCACTAGTGTGTGTGTGTGTTCTGACTGGACAGATGGGTAAATGCGGAGGACAAATTTTGATTGGGGTGAAAATCACAATTGACAATGTGGCTTAACTTAACTTATCCAGAACAACTTACAAAGTGCTTTGCCATCTGTTCACAGAATGCATCCTACAGGACAGAGAATAGCCTTGAGGTCTGTCTTCTGTGAGACTTTAAGCATGGTGTTTCATACTTTAGATTTGGAGTTCTTGAGGTCCAGATCGGGCTTTGTCCATTTTTGATTCTGATAAAGACAGATATATATTATGTGAACTAGGTTTCTGGGTGTATTTCAGCATTATATTGCTAGTATGATAGACACAGATATCAGTAGCAAAGATAGCAGGAGACATAATTACATCTGAATGCTACTTCACAGTTACTGGATTATCCTGTTACCTGCATCCTACTTTCTATCAGGCAGAATAGAACAGATATGTACGAGCATCTGTTTGATTGATTACTGTAGCATCCTACTTTCTATCAGGGCACCTCATCTTCACACCACAAGCAATCACAGAACATGTCAGCCATGACTACAACATTAACCAATGTCATTCCGCCCCCCAAACCATATTCTAACACAGCTGGACAGGTTTAGAGTTTCCAGGGAGATTCCAGAGAAGGCCAGAGGGTCACTTTTCAACTTCATCAGCCTATAATAATATAATGTCATCACATGACACATGACATTTGATTGTAGCCTATAGGCCCATCGGTAGTTTTGTTGGTGATGGTAAAATATGTTCCCTCACTATTTGTCTTAAGACACCTGATTTACCAAATCACTCATTGCCTCACGAGCCCTTCGCGCTTCAAGTACGGCTCGACTTGACCCGCCATCCCTCAAGATTCAAGGAAGACACGCGACAAGATGCTTCTCTGTCCTGGCACCCAGATGGTGGAACGAACTTCCACTGGCTGTCCGAACAGCGAACTCTCTCGCGGTTTTCAAACGCAGACTGAAGACCCATCTCTTTGTAAAGCACTTATAAGCACAAATCAACTGAAGCATTGGTATAAAAAGCGTAATTGCACTTTATCTTTAGGAACACTTGCTAAGTATTGCACTATACTGCATGTAGTCTTGTAGGTATTTCAGTCTTGATAGGTATTGTCTAATCTTATATTTTGTTGTCTTCTTTCTAGGCATCAGCACTAGCAACGGTTTATGGCAGTGCTTGACCTCAAGTAGTTTGGACTTAAACCTGTTTATACTAGATAGAGATGCATATTCTGACTGAACACATAGTACTTTTGTAAGTCGCTCTGGATAAGAGCGTCTGCGAAATGCCGTAAATGTAAATGTAAATGTAAGGGCCATTACTTTGTGGTTACCAATGTCTGTATAATAAGCATTTGTAAATATAGTTGCGAACATTTTCTTTTTTCTTTCAATTGCCTTGAATAGTGGTGCGATATAATGTGACACAGGTTGTCTTAAAAGTATGTTAGACCCTTAACTAGAAGGGTTTACTAGAATATTAAAAATTATTATTATAGCTAAGCCAGTAGTTTAGAAATATTTGTGTGAAATGTTGTACTAATTATAATTTATTTCTAATTGTTTTAATGTACCGGTTGTATTACGGCCATACATTTGATGTAATATTTATAACAACACTATGAATCGAGCAGATGCAAACGCGAGGGAAGATAGTTTAAGAGGGGCTGCAAACGGCCGGGGGAGGGAGGGGGGAGCTTTCATTATCAGTGTGTACAAGTGAGAAAGCTCATTTACAGGCTTAAAATGTTTTAAACAGATCCATGGAACAGTATCCCGGTTCCGCTCCTCCGACGGTTCCCCAATCTGTCGTGTGTTCTGTTGTTTAAGGTTCTGTTCCTGGTTTAGTCCCTTGTTTCCTATTCTCCGCCTCTTGTTGGTTTCACCTGTCTCGTTAGCCCTTGTTAATTTGTGTATTTTAGCTATCCATATACTGTATTTTACCATATAACAATGTTTTTCGTTTTCTTATTGACTCTTGAAAATTCGTGGCGTGAGACTCTGGAAATGTTTGTCTGGGCGGAGCGGCGGAATGTTTGGAAGCAGCACGTTATGTTTGTACAGAGAGTGAGAGAAAGTAGTAATGAAATTGACCAGAATGGGTTTATAATGCATTTATTAACCGTAAAACGATAAGGTTTTGTTTCACTGCTTTGTGAAGGCCTCTCACGGCCACCACTGGAGCGCCGCTGTAGATTCTGCGTGACTGACGTGGTTGTTTTTTTTAATCTATCTAACGCGTCGCACGTGCGGTATTATTGTTGTCATCGGCAACACTGCTTTTTTAAAACAATCTTACATTATTAATTATTGTTAATGTAAAAAAGCGATATTCTCTTGCGCTTGTTGTCGCTCGCTACTGTTGCTTGTGTGAACGTCTCATTGAGGTGGAAGTGGAGTATCTTAAACAAATATTAAAATATAAATGACACGGTACGGCCTGCTGGAACACTGTACTTTTCCTAATCTCCCGCGCACCTCTGTGTACCAGCAGCAAACACTAGTTTAAGACTGATAGTTTTAGACGTATTTTGCATCATTTACCTGTTCACTTTAGTAAATGTTTTCCGGCTGTGTTGCAGTTTTAGTATAGGTTTGTTTTTTCTTCAGATTTCATCCCAATTTAGTCACTGGCATCTCTTATTACTGGTCTGAGCCACCAGTGTGTATTTCTATTGATCTAGAAGCTGCAAAGTACTCGTTCCCTATTGTGACAGTTCATATTTCACATGTTAATGTGACATCAAAGTCCCCAGGGGAGTTGCATCGTCCTTGGTCATCTGTCTACTTTGAGAGGACACATCTGCAGACCTCTTATCCTTATGATAATATTTCAAAATCCAGTAACTGTGTACGGATACGTGGAAGTAAACAACTTACTGCCTCTGTGTTTTTCTTCTAATAGAACATGGTGAAATGATTTTATATAATGTCCAGTATCTATATTGAATGCCATTCAGCAATTATACCAAAACCCATAATAATTTTTTGTCACTGAAATCATAACTGGAAATGTTCATACTGACTAATCCCTACTGCCCGGTACATTACATGTCTGTGGGATGTATCTGTGATGGTCTACTATAAAGGCATCAAGTGGCGAGGTAAGAATCATCCTGTCGCAGTACTCCTGCAAGCTGCACTTAGGTAAGAAATCACCCACAGTCTTCTGAATACAGGATACAGCACAGCTGTCAGATGTAAATGGAAGCAACCCGGCCAGACGGAACTGCTGTGTCTTTGCGTGGTTCAGTTACCGAGCGCTTCATGTGAGCATTGTACTTCTGCAGTGCCCCCTGAAAGAGGTGTGGAAGTGTGGGGAAGAGTTGTGGGTGGTGGACAGACCGGATCAGGAGAGGGTGGTTGAAGACTGATGTCCACTGGCTGGACAGGTATGATGCATCTTGTTTTCATTGGTTAGACTCATCTGAGTTCAGAATATATTAATTCAACTGGGGAGGGAGCAGTTTGTGTGGGTGCTGCTACTTTTGACCCAAGTGTACTTACATCATCTTCTACTCAGCTCTTGTTCTGCCCTCTACGGCTTTGGTTCAGTGTTGTTACGTGCCTACAATACACAGGCTTATAGGACACAGTAGCACAGGAACAGCAATATAGGAAAAGTGAAACTCCTGGATATAGATCTCACTAAAGCATTAAAGCAAAGAGCAGAGTGCATCTCTTTGTATGTGACCACATTCACCCCAACTGGAATGTCAACAGTTCCTCAAGTGGGTAACACTTACATAAGCTCAAATAAAAAGAATAAAATACTATAGTAAGTAAATATTACGCTAAACATTAACTAATTAAAAGGTATTTTCAAGTTTGGCAGGCATGCAAAACAGACTATTTTAACCTTAAAAAAGCCAGTCTCTGCTATTTTCCCAGATGTTAGCGTCCACACTGCTGTCTGCTGACACCCTGAACTCTGTGCAGCTGGGTTCTTTGCTTCCCTCTGGCCAGGTGCTGCCCGACCGACCCCCCTGCCACACGGTCGCGGTGGCCCCACTCAGAATGAATGAGAACAGGGCATCATCTGGATGCCACACACCTGTGTGTCCTACTTTAACTAACTTAGCGCTTGATTCATACTTAAGTGGAAGCTGCCTGTTTCCCCAGGGTTATTTTTGGACCACTGCTGCTGTTCATGCCATGGTGTCATCCCTTAGATGTAGGGTGTCTTCCTGATAACCTGGAGCAGGCCTGTCTGTCTGCCTGCCTGTCTGCCTGCTGCTGGTGGGTGGTGTGGGTGGTGCAGTAGTAGGAGGTGTGGAGCTTTACGGCTGCTCTGGTTTGCAGTGGATGCCTCTCAGGTTGCCTGCAGCTGTGTCTTTTATTCAACATTTATAAAGTATTCAACATTTACCTGAGTTTCAAATGTACATTACTGTGACCATAACAACCTTTTTAGCTGTATTCGCCTTTAGGGCATGCTGTCTTTTGCTTCGTTATCATCATAATACTTTAATGCTTTTAGCATTTCCTTGGATTTGTCAAAATTACTTAATTTAGATTGATAGTGATGTTATGTAAGCAAATATTCTGTGACAAAAAAAAAAAACATGAAAAAAGCTTTTTGCATAAGTGCTCAAGCCCTCTGCACAAGGTAAAGCGTCCAAGTGTTTGAATATCCCAGAGAGCATCGCTGAGTCATGTGAAGTCATGGAAGCTGCTCTATACAGGCAGGCACTGCCTATAAGGCCATCCGTCAAAACCCAGCACTGGGGCAGGAAGCTGTCTTGTGAGGGAATACGCAGAGGACAGCAAGCACTTTGAAGGAGCTCCAGAGTTCAGAGGCTGGGACTGGAGTGAAGGTTCACCAGTCAGCGATAGCAAGAGCTCTGTATACAGCTGGTTCGTATGGGAGGGTCACTACAAAGAAACCATTACTGAAGAAACAACACATCAGAGCATGTCTGGAATTTGCTGGACCGTCTAGAGTTTGTCTGAAAACATCACAGGGGTCCAGCTAAAATATAACACAAAAACTTTGCCTTGTGGCCAAAATTCAACACTAGGTATGAGACAAACATGAGACCGTCCATTATTCAAATAATAATGTCCCAACAAGGACGTAGAGAGCAGCGCATGGCGCAGGTGTTTCAAAGGGGGCTGGACATCGTGTTAAAACCAACAGACAAATGGATGGTGCAAAATACAAGTAAAAGACACTTCGCTCTTCATTCTGCTGAAAGCAAAAACATGGCTGACTAAAAGCTGTTATTGAAAAACATGTTCTAAATGTAACACATTTGTTTGAAGGGATGTAATACATATGCAACCAGGTTTTTTGTTGTAACTAATTTTGACGAACTACTATTCATCTTTTTGAAGATCTTCGATGATCGTTTTGACTTTGAAAATGTACTTTAAGAAAATACCATTAAGAATACCGGCTGCAATAGTCTGACAGTGTCATTTGTAGTCCACATGTCCTTTAAGAGGATTGAACTAACATTCATGTGAATGATGTGCATCTTGGTATAAAGATCCAGGGCACACAGCCCAGCAACACCAGCAACACCAGATGTTGGGTTTATATGTCTTACCAGTTTGTCAAGTTTCCAGAATGTTTTCTTCCTTATTCGTTAGAACTGAATAGAACGAGATGTCCAACAAATTCATACAGGCATGATGGTCGATGTCCACATACCTTTGGCACTATAGGCTCCCGTTAAACACGTCTGCCTACAGTAGCTAGCTGACTGTAATGGGTAAAGTTATTACTTACACATCATTAAATACAAGCAACCCAGTAAAGGTGACGCATATCCCAGAGATGCAGTTAAGTTCAGTTATGTTGACTCTGCCAGCCCTTCACATTAAATATGTGTAAATGTAACATTATCTTCTGCTATCATTATTAATAATAAACCTATAGACTTCACAACTGCCATTATCCAGCTAGAGTTGGTATAAAATCTATACTACACTCAGAAGAAAAGATGAAACCTAGGATAAAACTGCCACTGTGTTTATTTATTTGTACAAATAACATTTAATATCACAATATATAACTTTTAAAGTTATGTTTTAAAGTATTTAACATTCTTGCAATTTCATACTTTATTCTGTCTTGGATAAAGACCTACATAACTATATAAAGGTCTGCAAATGTTATACAGAAAATAAAACCTTTAGCAAAGCAAAAATCCTTTATCACGTTGTTTCCGGATACATCAATCAAAACAGACAAAATATGCATCACATACCTAATTGTATTTGTTGATGATCCATAAACAGTCATGTTTATTTCAGATGCTCATTTAAACACACAGAAGGTAATCAAGAGCAGTACATTTGATTCCCTGACCTTTTGACCCTTCTCTGAACCTTCCCTGACCTTTTGACCCTTCTCTGACAGCCACAGGTCTGAGTTTTGTGCACTTCCAGTTCATTCTTAATGTTTAGTTCTGTTTGATTCTGGGAAAAAAATAAATATTTTTTTTTGGTACAACAACTCAAAGCAGCTTTGCTTAAATAATTACAGTGTTATGTAATCTTTTCTATGTCTAGGTAAACAAAAATATATAATTTTTGTAATATTAAAAATTTGACAAAGACAAATTAGATACTGGCTTTTCATATGACTTCTTCATATGACTTTTCATAAGTTCTTTCACACATGATATTCTATTACCTGAGGGCTGTAACTATAAATTGGGATTTTGGGGGTTAGTAAGATAATTTAACACTCCACAAATTGGATCAGAGGCAAATATAAAACACCCCAGAGGGAGCAGAGGAAGGTGCTACAAGGATTACGGTGCACTGTGACCACACAGTGGAAACTCAATACAGTGCAAGAGCACATTTACAAGCACTCTGCCTCCTACATATGCAGCAGATCCACAAACCAAAGGGTGAAGAGCCTGAAGATGCTGCTTAAACCGCATATGTTTGATATACATATATGAGAAATAAAACAGTCGAAAGTGAACTGATCTGTTAAAGCATTTCAACCCTTTTCCTCTATAGGAATAAATATATACATCAAAGATCTGACAAACTGCACGACTACACGTCAACAGGCCAGAGAGAAGCTCCTCCTCCCCCAACAGCTCATACTGTACCCTTAATGGAGCTGAGTTTGTGTTGGTCCGTGTGACCCTGCAGACTGCAGGTCTGGTGGTACTTCTGCAGGATTTCCACCACACTGGCACGGCCGAAGTGCACGGCATCATCCAGAGGGATGTTCCCCCACCTGGACAAACAGGAACTGGAGTTCACTTCAATTTGACGAAGCAAAAACGTCAGTGCTGATTAGAAAAGAAAATTGCGTAAAGATAAATGGGAGGTTGGAACACTGAAACGTTTACCTGTCCTTCACAAATGGGTTCACTTTGCAAGTCTGTGTTAAAAACTGTACAACATCCACTTGGCCTGGCGAAAAAAATGAAAGCCAACATTTCATGCTGAGATTTGAAAAGTTTTTTGGGTTTTCACAGATGTTCATCTAGACATACATAAATGCCTCTTTCTAATATGTGTTTATGCGTATATGTATATTATGTATGTATATGTATTTATATTATTTAAATATGAACCCTCAGCAGCAGCAACATGAAGAGCTGTACGACAGTCGTAGTCCTTCTGGTTCAAGTCCATGGACGACAGAGCGAACCTTAGAGGAAGAAACTGATATAGAATTAAAAATGTTCAACAGGGAGAGAAAAAACAACCCTGAAATAGGTACAAAGAAACCGATGCAACTCTGTTTGAAAAGTGAATTTAGTAATGAGACCCGGGCTCACCGCCTGAGGGCTGACACATCTCCACTATGGGCTGCAAACATCAGGTTCACCACAGACTTGTTCTAAATAAAAACAGCCGATCAAATAATGAGCCGACGGAAAGCTGCCAACAAAGGAGTCGCTTCCTGTTAATCTTCAGTGAAGTTATACAGAAACATGCTCAATTCTCAAACGCCCAAATGTAGAAGAGTTTCTGAACAACAAGAAAAAAAATGCAGTAAATAGAGCCCCTGAAAACTGTACTAAAGTGAAATCCCTCACTATAGGCAGACCACCTGAAGTCTACCGTCTGAAAAAACAAAGCAGGGCGTGTGAAGGTATGAGGGCGTGTGAAGGTCTGCTGGGACATTCTGATCCAGGAGCTGATGTTTAAATGCAACTTTAATGATGATCTGTAAACGTTTATGTCTATGTGGACACACAGTGCCAGGTGTCCAGGATCCACTTCACTAAAGAGCAGCAGGCCCGTGACGTCATCACAACACAACAGCAGAACGTGCAGAGCTACGGGCACTCTGAGTCATAGGTCAGAGGTCGGAGTCAGAGGTCAAACAGCACAGAGAAACCCCACAAATTCGAGACATAGCCAAGATTAAAAACCATAACATACACACAAGATACGCATGTTTAGGAGAAGCTGACTGCGATAGAACGCTGTGTGTGTGATTGGACCATTGCTGAGGCAACAGTTAATACTCAAAGTAGGAGGACCTCTGGTGGAAGGATCAGGAGATTCAGATGATAGTGTGTGAGTTTGTTTCCAAAACAAACAAACAGAAAAAGAATAAAAAAAAAACTACTTTGTGGTCAACATGTATTTTTCATCTGGAACTGTAGTTCCTCAGCCAGCATGTGTCAGAGCAGAGTGAGACACAGAGAGATGAAGCAGCTAGAGAGGCTGAACGCTGCCGTACTGTCACCACTGGCTACTCTGAAGAGTCTAAAACGTATAATAACAACAATAAAGGTAAAACCTTAAACTGGCACTGCTATGTCTGAATATATATGTGCACTGACAGATGTTTGTTTTACGTCAGACGTAGTAGTGAGGAGTGTTTTATGATGCTTAGATAAATGTGTTGATTACATTAGCAAGTAAATGAAGTTTTTTGAGCACGAGTGAGTCATGCTGCACAGAAGAGTCTTAATTAACGTTTTCTTAGCTTGGCTTCACTATTATAAGCAAACACACATTTATTTATGGTGCAGAATATGGCCTCTCATTTTGCCTCCAGTCTTCATCTTCTAGAAACAGGCAGGATTCACTAGGTCGGAGCAACAGTGCCATCTGCTGGACAGAATCTCTGTCAGAATAGGAGTTTTCAATAGTGTTGTTATCATAGGGAGTTTTTCCTTTCTCTCATTAGGGATCTGGACCCATACGATTGTAAAGCTGCTTTGTGACAACGTGTGTTGTAAAAAGCGCTATATAAATAAATTTGACTTGACTTGACTTGCCCCTCACAGGTTTGCCCACTCTAGCACACCTGATGACACTCGTGAGGGGCTTAAGGAGCTAATGAGGGTGGTCAGGTGTGATGGAGCAGGAGATAATGGACCTGAAACTGCCTGCAGTGGACTTTAAAACCATCGCATCAGCATTTTGCCAAACGTTCAAACTCACCCTGTCGTCATCGTACTGCCGACGTGGATCCTGTTTCTTAACAAAGTGCCTCAGGTCATCGTAATTATGGAAGTTGAACAAAGACACTAGTTCCTGATTAAAGAGACGTTAATACAGAAGGTAGTAAGACAGTCAGTTCAATTGTGCTGTACAAAGCTTGATGCTGATTGTATTAGACACACAGCAGGTTTAAAGCTCACCTGACAGAACTGGATACCCCTCACGCTGTTCCCCACCTTGTCCAGAGGTGGCGACCAACACCAGACTCCCATCACATTTGGCACTACTAGCAACACAGCTCCTGACACGCCTGACTTTGCAGGTAATCCCACCTGGAATACAATTAGCTATAAATAAGCATCTTGGTTGCATCTTCTTTGTTATTTTCACAACACATATGAGGGACCAAACATATTGAAATCTATCAGTTTAAAGAGATATTCTGGGATAACTAACTTAACTTGTACCACAAACAGGAAAGGTATTCAGTTTTAAAATAGAGACCATATAACCTTGTGGTGAAATGACAAAAATGTGACCTAAATCCTGCAAGTGTCAGGGTGAGATTGGTATGAGAAAATCTCATAGCAAAGCTATTTGCAAAAGGCTTTGATGTGGCACAGCAAAAATAAATTATATATATATAATTATATTTATTTATTTATTTATTTATTTTTAATATCACACACACACACACACACACACACACACACACACACACACACATATATATATATGTATATATATTTGTATAGCACAAGATATCCGATCTGTAAATGTCTAAAATGTCCAATCTGTAAAACAGATTTAATTCACAATGTTTTTTGCATTTCTGATATAATAATAATTATTCTGAATAAGTTCAAATACTTTTTTCTTTTTGATTCTTTATACACAGAAATGCTTTAGTGTGTGTGTATAAGCCACAGACGCTGGGAATTCGCTGGGCCTTTGAGTAAAGCGGCTCTGCGACTCACGTGGAAGGCGAAGTGTCCGGAGTAGTCGTACATGCCACAGGAGTGCATGAGGCTCAGCGTGTTTCTCACCGCCTCGCTGCTCAGCACACGCTCACCCGTGATGGGGCAGATGCCCCCGTTAGCCAGTGTGGCTGCTATCACGCTGCCAGACTCACACGTCACATCGATGGAGCACAGCTGGTGGAGAGGTGCAGGGACGGGAGGTACAGGGTCAGGAGGTACAGGGACGGGAGGTGCAGGGACGGGAGGTACAGGGTCAGGAGGTACAGGGTCGGGAGGTACAGGGTCAGGAGGTACAGGGTCAGGAGGTACAGGGTCGGGAGGTACAGGGTCAGGAGGTACAGGGTCGGGAGGTACAGGGTTGAGAGGTACAGGGTCAGGAGGTGTAGGGTCAGGAGGTACAGGGTTGGGAGGTACAGGGTTGGGAGGTACAGGGTTGAGAGGTACAGGGTCAGGAGGTGCAGGGTCAGGAGGTGCAGGGTCAGGAGGTACAGGGTTGGGAGGTACAGGGACGGGAGTTACAAGGTCAGGAGGTACAGGGTCGGGAGGTACAGGGTCAGGAGGTGTAGGGTCAGGAGGTGCAGGGACGAGAGGTACAGGGTCAGGAGGTACATGGACAGGAGGTGCAGGGTCGGGAAGTACAGGGTCAGGAGGTACAGGGACAGGAGGTGCAGGGTCGGGAGGTACAGGGTTGGGAGGTACAGGGACGGGAGGTACAGGGACGGGAGGTACAGGGACGGGAGGTACAGGGACAGGAGGTACAGGGACGGGAGGTACAGGGACAGGAGGTACAGGGTCAGGAGGTACAGGGTCAGGAGGTACAGGGTCAGGAGGCCATGCGTGAATGTACCGTAGCCGTACACGTGCTCCCAATAGTCATTTGCAGAATGCCCCAAAGGCTCACAGAACAGAGGAGACACATAGCAAAGCTGTAAGACAGGTACTTTTTGTGAAGGATGCTGCAGTAATTAGTCCAGCTCACCTGGAAGTAGAAGTCAAGTGCATCGATCATATCTGCCCCAACAGGAAAACACTGCAAAACAGACACAGGGAGGTAAGCAGTACTATTTATAATGGGCAGCACAGGCAAAAGCTTTAAAAACATGCCAATTACTGAATGAACCTTTTTCTCTTTGAGATAGTACCCTATTGCAAAGTTTCTGTCTCCTGTCTCCTTTTCTGATTGGAACCTGTACGAGACAGTAATTGCAATACACAAAATCAATACCAACAACCCTGAGTGCCAATTACTGACATCCAGAGAACACAAAAGTAAAGACTCACGTGGCATTGCTAAAGCCTACATACTCCATTCCAGCCATTTTCTTCACAAAGTCCATCATCTGGAGAAAGCCAACACAATGGCATGGTTGAAAATCCATTTCACAGAAGTGTCAAAGAATATACTTTAATAAACTGTTCATAAACCAAAAAGTAGTAATTTCAGCTGAGTTACCCACATAGTCAAATTTCTCTGCTTTGTTTGACCCGGGCTGGAAAGAACAGAAAGGTAATGTGTGTGACTAAAACATTCTGCATCTCTGGCTGGTAAACAGTTGAGTACATACATGTATGGATTAAAAGGCTGTGATATTCTTGCTGATGTTTCACTGTATCAGTTCACAGCCTGTGTGCCGCTGCACTTCAAAGATCCTAAAGGGTGTGCCAAACACTCTCACAGCTCGCTGCTAGGGGCTTGTATGACTTGTTATTACAAGGTCTACTGCTCAGCTGTACAGATAGAAATAAAAAGTACTGCATCAAAATGATGGTAAACAACTGTTTAGAAGTCCTGCTCATCCATGCTCACTTCTACCCAGTATGGAAAACAGTGTCTAAGCCAAGTGCTTCAAGTGGGCGCGCATATTTGTTAAGCATGCCTACTGCAAACTACTTTCGAAATGAGAGAGTAGAACTAGCACACACCTCCTATAAACACATGCTTTAATTGGCTGGACAGTTGCCTTCATGATCACACCCCTCACACACACACACACACACACACACACACACAACATGGTGGAGATCCAGACTGTCGAGTTAGAGCCACGTTCAACTGTGTTATCACTGACAGTGACATTCAGCACTGACAATCAAAGCATAGATTTGTTTTTACCTTGATAAGAGAGCTGATGACAATTGCTCCTGCATTCACCATGGGATTGTGGGGTTTATCTGACAATTAAATGCAGAAACAAACAACAATTAATTTAAATACATTAAAAACATTAATCACATAACAAACAAATCTCCACCGCTTACCCTGTGCAGAAACCTATTATCTATAATTAAAATAAAAACTATAATACTGTAAACAAACAAAAGAAATCTGTACATGAATTACAAAAACAAAAAATAACTTTGGACCCCAGATGGTTAATAAACAGCTATATTGCTGTATCCATGACGTATGAACGAATTTGTTTAAATGGGCAATGATGTTTGATGTTTAAATCGACTCTTTCTGAATGTTTGTTTGTTCATAGTGGGGTCAAAGTGCAAACACAGCGCCTGTCAAGGCCAGTACAATGTTGTGTCCCCACTATGTGTCCCCACTATGTGTACCCACAGTGTCAGTGGGTCAGTCCCACCTCTTAAAGCATCTTGAGTGATCTGCAGCACAGCAAATGCCCCCCAAAACACAAATGTCTTGTTTGGGAAAAGAACTGCTCTCCTAAAGTCAAATTCTACCCTTTCGTTTCCAGGTGAAGGGGCGTGGCAGTTGTTGCCATTGCCATAGTAACAGTGTAGCAGTGTAGGTGTTAACGCACCGTCTTCATCCAGGGACAGCTTGTTGAACTTGAACCCACTGGGCTCCTTGCCCACAAAGCTGTGCACGTGCTCGGTCCCGTGCTCGTGCACGGCGATGGCGTATTCCAGCGGCTTCACGCAAGACTGCAGGCACAGCGGCACTTTGGTGTCTCCCACTGAGTGCCTGCCAGGATGCGCAAACCTCATGTGGACATTTATAACACATTTGCTTTCTGTTTTAAGAGCAATGAGGTATCTTGCCCTACTCACACAGAGACAGCAGGCGCATTGCTAACTCCTGTGCCAGTGACAATTGCAATATTAGTCACTTCTGTTTTATTCCTTCTGATTTCCTTCACTTATTATTTCATTTTAATAGAACTTTTCTGGGTTTAGGGTGAATCAGAGTTCTAGATGAGTGCTACAGTGGCATCTGTTACAGGAATTCATCTTATTACCTCTGACCATCTACTGTGCATAGCGACATCCCCCACAGATTAGGACTAAACTTGGCAAGGTGTGGAATGTAGTCTGCTACCTGACACACAAAACACATTGTGGATTAATCTAAATGTAGTTTTAATAAAGAATAAAGAGAAACGAGGTGAACAGAATAACAAAAAGACATACTTGCCCATCAGTCTGCTGTTTGGCTCTGTTGTAGATCTGGTTTATGATGCCAACAAATGCTGCAAACTCAGGAATGATGAATTTCTTCCTGAAGGCCTGAGACAGCAGCACAATGTTTCCACCTGCACATCTGACATAAACACAATGGTGCGATTCTCACAGTCAAGTCAAAACCTCTCTAGAAAATAAACGTTTTGTTACTTATCGGTGTGGTCAGTTGTAGATCTCAATAAAGTTGTAGATCTCAATAAAGTTAAGTTGCCATATTGCCAATTGTGATTTTCAATTGTATTTGGTCCTCCACATTTACCCATCTGTGCAGTGAGAACACACACACACACACACACACACACTAGTGATAACTAGGGGGCTGTGGTGCACACACACACACACACACACACACACACACACACACACACTAGTGGTCACTAGGGAGCTGTAGTGCACACACACACACACACACTAGTGATAACTAGGGGGCTGTGGTGCACACACACACATACACTAGTGGTCACTAGGGGGCTGTGGTGCACACACACGCACGCACACACACACACACACACACACACACACACACACACACACTAGTGGTCACTAGGGGGCTGTGGTGCACACGCACACACACACACACACACACACTAGTGGTCACTAGGGGGCTGTGGTGCACACACACACACACACACACACACACACACACTAGTGGTCACTAGGGGGCTGTGGTGCACACACACACACACACACACACACTAGTGATAACTAGGGGGCTGTGGTGCACACACACACATACACACTAGTGGTCACTAGGGGGCTGTGGTGCACACACACGCACGCACACACACACACAGACACACACACTAGTGGTCACTAGGGGGCTGTGGTGCACACGCACACATACACACACACACACACACTAGTGGTCACTAGGGAGCTGTAGTGCACACGCACACACACACACACACACACACACACTAGTGGTCACTAGGGGGCTGTGGTGCACACACACACACACACACACACACTAGTGGTCACTAGGGGGCTGTGGTGCGCACACACACACACACACACACACTAGTGGTCACACGTGCCCCAGTGGTGGGCAGCCCGGCTCCACAGGAGCAGCTGGGGTTAAGTGCCTCACTTAAGGGCACTTTAGTCATGGCCTCAGGCCTGGGAATCAAACCCACAACCCCCCAGTTCCCCAACCACCAGACCATGACTGCCCCATAAACAAAGATGCATTATCAACAAAAGAGCTTTTAATTACACTTTTACTGTATAGCATAGAACTGCTAACGATTTGTTTTTCTTAATTATGCTATAACTGAGACGTTTCCATTATTTACCTTTGAATTATTTAGACACACAGCAAAGTTTCTCCACAAGCTACTATAAATACTGCAACCACTAAACCTCTAAAAATAGACATAACCTGCTATGAGTCCCTAATAAACTTGATCTACTAAGACCTATGTAGTGTTAATTGGGGAATATAAGCAACAAATGTTGACACGGCGCATGTACACATAGCTCCTATATTACAGGTATGCACACACAGGTCTATAATTAGAAGTGTGGATGTGAGAGTGTAGGATCTGCATTCATCCATTGCTCTGGCTCTACAATCACAGGCATCATACTCAGTTCATGTCATACTGACTGTGTATCTAAACGGGTTTATGTCTAATCTATTACAATTCACATATTAAATCATCAGACTGTCTACATCAGCCTTCAGGAGGTAACGAGGAAAAAGACTTAGGAATAAAGAACTCAAGTTTTTCATACCTCATAGTAGTTTTGACATCACAAATGTCAACAAGGTTTGTACATGTTTAACATTTAATATTTGGAGTTTCTTACTCTGCATAAAAATGGTGTCTTAAACATTTCAAAATTAAAATAAACAAACAAATAAATAAAACTTTCATGTTCTGTTTTAAATGTTGTGAGTTTTGCCCACTCTTGAGTGACGGGAGTTTGTCTGAGCACATCTTTTGCCAGAGTTCCTTGCTGGTTCTTTCTATATATCAATTACAGCAAGAGTACTAGCTGTGAAAGTAAACATTCTGCACACATGCACACATACCTTATTTCAAACCATCCCCATTGCACTGTGAATTTCCCATCCAAGACCTTACTAGCCAAGCACCAGAGAGAGGGTAAGCATGTGTTGCTATGAGGTTACTAACAGCTCCTCTCCACCAAGTCACCCCTGAAATATACATGGGAATGGAAGAGGAAGGGGTATCAGGGGGGTATCAGGGGGGCACTCACTTGCGAAAAAGCTCCCGGTCCATCGCCAGCTCGCTGACGGATTCTCGGACAGCTCGACGAAGTTTTTCCATGCAGTCCCGAAGGCGAGGGTCAGAGGTCAGCAATCCAGTGCTTTTCAGAGCCTGAGTGAGAAATCATCATGGCACAGTTCTCTCCATAATGCATCTGTTCTTCCGTAACAGAGCTGCAGAGCCTGTGAGGTGTGTTTGGCTTTGACAGTGTGACTAAGAGTGACTACAGTTATAAGAGTGAAGATCATGTGTTCATCATATGAAATCCATCTGAAGATAATACAGCAAAGTCCCTTCAGACAGAAAATGTACTGATTTTCAATTAGCTTGCAATCCTTGCAATTTTCTGTTCCACCAGTCAAGTCTTACAAAGTTCTTACATTATTGATGTGACGTATGACGTGACATAGGACATTTTCCTAACACATTACCTTTAATTCCTTGTCTATATTCCAAAATCAATTTTAACTCGTGTTCAAGAAAAAAAGGTTTTACATTAGACATAAATTAAGATGTATTCTGTTAACGTAATTGAGCTGATAACTCTATTCCACAACTCAAAATGCGATCGCAACAGTTCCCGGCCGTTACTCTGGGACAGCGGTAGCCCACACGAGGACTTTTTCAGACAGGCAGTGGCAACCACTTTTGCGTGCGGTGTTCAAACGGGCGATGTGTTTGTTAATTAAAATAATTACTCACAGCAATGAACTGAGAAATTGAGACCTTCTCTTCCCCCTCCGTTATTGTATAGAACAGCAAGTCTTCCATTCCTGAGAAAAGGCCTTCATCTTTTCCTCCACTGTGTAGTAAATATTAAAATTATTGTTACTGTTATTGGTTTTACAGCTTAAGCTTTGTATTTCTCTGGTTGACACGAAGCCCAGTTAAAACTACAAGTCTACATTGAATAAACTAAGACTTACAGGTTTAGTGGTAGATGTTGAACACAGTATGCTCTGTCTTTACTGAGGTAAATCTGTGTTGGAGCACCGGTATGAAATGACCTCTTCTGTCTCGAGAAACTACACGAGCCATTGTAACAACCCAAAACGTTTGTTTTAGCAAAGCTTTTAACAAGAAACTCAAAGTTAGACGACCGTAAGCTTCTAATACAGTGCATCATCCACTTCAACATATGAAGTAATAGGCCAAGTGTAGCAAAAAAAGCCCCAGAGCCCGTTTCTCGAGTCAGTGAACCGCTCGCGCTGTAGCTGCGCAGCCTGAAGAAATGTAGAGCAGTCGAGTGGTCGCGTGAGAGTGTGGCATGCACGCGGACTTGAGCTCCCCATATTTAAACTGGGACGTGGTTTGCGTAGCCTACGAGAGTAATTGCGCAAAAATGTTTCGTAAAAAGATTCCGAGGCGGGAAAATATTTCAAATAAAATTAGACTTTTCTGCTATTTTATTTAAAAATGAAGAAAGTCATATCTATGGCCCCCATTATATTGCTGAAGTGGTTGTCGCATAAAGGACACTAAGCTATGAGGGATGAACAAAATAGCTTCATGCGACTTTATTTCATTTTAAATTATTACATTGTAATGTTATCCATTAAACACACATTATCTGTTAATATTATAAACAAAAATTACAACATAAATACATGTGTAAGCCATTATCTGATTCTTCACCTTCAGATTGACATTAATTGGATGCTGGCCAAGACATTTTGGTAACAGAAATGATCAGGGTAGCTGTAAACGGCACATATGGTCAAACATTTCTTGCTTGCTGTCAGGTAAAGTGATTAAGGCCATTGAGAAGTAAACTGTAGTAAGCCTGTAAAAATGCACCATAAACACAAGACTCTCAAGTGCACCTATAAAGGCACAAAGTAGCTTAATTCTACTTCTTGGTGTCACTTAAACACAAATGTATAATTTAATAACGTAATAGTCACATTGAGTGTGGTATCAAACGCATATAAATTACACCAACTACACTGTAAAGCTCTAGGGTAATACAAGCATAAATTTAAACACTCTTCGCTGGACGGGGCAGCACCAGCCTTAGCCCAATGTCCACAACACAAGATGGCATGTAGGAAAGGGGAATCCAGAGCAACTTGGCATCCCAGCCTGGACTGTACCGGGTCCTTGGGTGTGCAGCTGCCAGAGCGTGCTCCATGCAGTTGGTCACTTTGCTCAAATCACTGTCACAAATAGCGTTCATAATGACCCTCTGTGTCTTGATGTCTGTATGAAGAGCCAAAACGAGTTAACTCATTGTGGTAACAAATATGGTAAAAAAAAAAATGTTGGGCCCCATGAAAAGATATTACATTGGGTCAAAATGAAAAAGTGTACCTAAATGCTCTAAAATGTTTGTTAGGGGCATTAGAAAGTGGATTTGGGATCTTTCATAAAGATATAGTGGAAATATAGTAGTGGCCTTTTGTAGCCTGTATCACTAGATATACTCACACTTCTCCAGATATGTTTCTCCGTAACTTTCTTTTACTTCTGGACTCAGCTGGTGCCACAAACGGTGAAGCTCCCTTTCCAGTGGTTGCAGGCTGGTCATCTGTGTCTTGAAGAACCCAGGTTCAATTATACACACATTAATGCCAAAACACCCAATGTCCCTCCTGAAAAGAAATATTGAGGTTTTCATTATTGTCCGTGAACAAATACCACCATCTAATGCATTGGGTTATAAGCAATAAAAGCTGTTTACATCAGGTATTTTTTTCTATGTTTTCCCTCTAATGTTGTCAGCAACCCATATTTTGGTATTTCTGTGTTGCTGAACATAAGCTTGATGGTCAAAAGAGCTTGTCCCTTTCAGCTTTTGAACATGGAGGTACCTAAGGCAGTCAGAGAAGGATTCCACCCCGAACTTGGAGATGCAGTAGCCGCCACCGTTCATCGCAACCCTGCCCAGCACGGATGCCACGTTGACAATTCTGCCGCGGGCCTTTTTGACACAGGGCAGGAAGTTCATGGTTGTTTCAATCACACCGATCAAGTTGGTCTTCAACGTGCTCTGGAAGTCCTCTATGCGCATCCATTCAGAGGGACCCATGGGTAGAGATCGGCCTGCATTGTTCACTATGCCCCACAGTCCTGCCAGAACCAGAAATGTCATTCTGAGCAGCTCCCATGCCACATTTCCACAAACACAGTGCTGGTGCTCATGCCAGATCTGGAGTTTTAAAGAACAGACCCGCGTTTCCACTGGTTTGAGAGCCTAACGATTACATATGCTGTTTATAATGTGCTCCGTTCTACTGAATCCGACTTTAAGCACATTGTGGTAACAAACATGGTGGAAATGAAAACAAAGGTGCATCTCATTGTTCACCTTGGCTTTACTTTGGACGATTTCTGGTTTAACTAGTTGCTCCTTCCACGAACCACTGAAATTCTTTGCTACTGCATTTGCTGTGGTTCATGTGGTTTTACTAATAAATAGTGGTAAGGCCGTTAAACAACTTTACAAGGTGATGCTGGTCCTGCCCTCAGAAGTCCGTTGGTTCCAGACCAACTATGGGGTCATAATGGCACCAATTCTTCTGACAAAAACTGACGATTTTGTGGTGGAAAGGCACATGGCACCTTTGGAGATCTTGGCACCAGCACTACGCCAGTAGAAATGTGCTAGCAGAAGATTAATAATTCACTCAAAAATAGAAGCAGGGCCAGCAAACAAATATGGTACAGAAGAGTATAGCAATGATTTACAACATCTAGGGTGAGGGAGAAATCGGTTTTCTGCTTTATAGGCAAATTCAGCCAAGAAACAAAAACCAAAACACTGACACTGTAGCTACAGTATTTATTATTGGGGTCAACGGGTCTACAGTTGGGACACTTCCACTTCTTCAGCAATAAAGAACATACAGGTACCTAAAACTACAGGCCTTACTGCTTCTCTATTGCTGACAGTGTATGATATACCCACCACTATCTCCAACTTGCATCTGTGTCCATTCCACAGCTTTCTGAATGCTAGCGGTACTGGTCACGTCCAGCACGCAGGTCTTCAGACGGGGGCCCGCGACCCGCTTCAGGTCATCTGCCCCCTTTTCCGTGAGACAGCCAGCCAGAACACGGAAGCCACGTTTGTCCAGCTGTCTGCACAGCAGGTGCCCGAAGCCGGAGTCACAGCCGGTGACGAACACGTGCTTCTCGCAGATCCCGTCAGTCTCCAGACTGTCCCGGTACAGCCAGACCAAGATCCACAGCAGCACAAATGCACCAGCAGCGTACATCATGTGTTCCATGCTGAGGATAGAGAACATATACACACATTATTTGGTGCTATACAGCAGATGGTTTTTAAAGGTACCCTCTCATTTTAGTGATGAAGGTAATGACCTAGCTATTAAAATTGCTGGGGAACTAAAGCATGAAGTCATCTATATGCAGGAACCAATATTTTAATACTTTATAGTAGTTGCAGAACAGTAATTTATTTATTACTATTTGTACATAATGTAAATAAGAATTTAAAAACTATGTCACATTGACAACTGGGCTTATCTCCAATTTAACTGGCCTCAGTGATGTAACCATCTATGACCTAACCATCTATTATGTAATATCTGCTAACAGAGAAATGCAGCCTAATGTCTAATGTAAATTTAAATAAATAAAGTGTTAAAACTGTTATCAATGTTACCACCATTATCAAATATTTGTTTATTCTGAAATTCTACAGTGATATTGTATTCATAATATTTTTGGCAGTGTTGCAGTCACTCATATTCCTACCTCATATATTCGTATACGTGTTCTATATCCATGTTTGATATCCTGACTAATAAGGATTCTAAACAGTAACTGTTAAAAAAGATCAAAAAAGAGCATTAAATATGGAGGAAGAAAGAGATCTTGAGGATCAAATGAACCAGGAAACTATATCAACTATTTGAGACGTGCCCCCATACGCATGTGCTGTTCTGATTGGTCCAGTGCCAGAGAGCTGACGTCTGTTCTGATTGGTCCAGTGCCAGAGAGCTGACGCCTGTTCCTGGTCTACAAGCTTCCTCTACTGATCACTCAGTGCTGTTGCTCAGTGCTTTGAGTTGTTACTGCTGCTTCATTAGCCAAGTCATCTCAAGTGGTTTAAGTGTGTAAACGTTATATAAAATATATATATAACTTTAAAAAAAAGTCTATTACACTGAAAATGCATACAAACTTCTAAACCGTACAATGTATGAAGTTTTCAAGAACCCTCTTCAGCATCCAAGCATAATACCATGGATATTATAACACAAGAGAGTAAGATATAAAGGAAGCAGCAAACAGGAGAACATGAATACTCACAAAGACTGACAACCGGGAAGTCAGAACACAGGGTTTAAATACATGGCAATGTCAAATTTATTTATAAAGCACAAACACTTGTTAATTAAACAACGATTGTTGAGCAAAGTGCCGTCCATTTAGCACAAAACAAGAACACAACATAAACATTCAACTACATTTAAAAGCCAAAGAATAAACATGAGCTTTGAGAGATTTAAAAACATGCAAATTAGGAGCTAGTCTAACGTAATGGCAGCCCCTTCCACTGTTTAGGGGCTATAACTGCAAAAGCACGATCACCCCTGTGCTTCAGCTGAGATTTAGGAACCACCAAAAGAAGCTGACTAGCAGATCTTAATGACATTACTGAAAGATATGGCTTCAAAAGCTCAGGAATATACTTTGGACCAAGACCCTTCAATGATTTATACACAAAAAGCAAAATCTTAAAATCAATCCTCAAATGAACAGGAAGTGCAGGGAAGCCGAAACTGGTGAAATATGTTCTCGTAATGCGTCCTAGTTAAGAGACGAGCAGCAGCATTTTGGACTAACTGTAACCGGGAGAGGGAGGCCTGTCCAACCCCAGAATAAAGCCCGGTACAATAGTCCAATCTGGAAGAAATAAAAGCGCAAATAACCGCAAAAAAGCACAAATAAAAGATCCTCAAAAGATAAAAATGTCTTGACCATAGTTAGCAACCTCAACTGAAAAACTAGATTTAATTACAGAATTTCTGTTTATTTAGTTTTAGGTCACTATTTATTATCATCTCACATAGGGACCAAGAGAACATAAGTCCTTACACGGAGGAGTCTTGGTGATATTACTAGTTCCAAAAATTAATGCTTCAGTTTTTCCTTCATTAAAATTTAGAAGATGTAATCTTCAAGACAATCTTGCAGCATCTTAATAGAAATATCTCCTTGTCATAGATGTATATAAATGTGGGCATCATTTGCATAAATATGAAATGAGATACCACATTCCCTCAAAACAGAACCCAAAGGAAGCATGTATTGAACAAAATAGGCCCCAAAATGGAGCCCTGAGGAACTCCACAAGTAAGAGGTGCAGAGAAGGATAAACATCACCAATGCCTACAGAAAAGACTATTGTCTGACAAATAAGATGTAAACCACCCCAAGGCAGTTCCATGCATACCAGCACATTGTTCCAACCGAGATACAAGAATAGTGAGGTAAACTACATCAAAGCAGCTGTGAGGTCTAAAAGCCGAATACCGTTATTATATCATTAAAAACCTTTAACAATGCAGATTCCGTAATTTAAAAAGGTTTAAATCCAGACTGATACATCTCCAAAATTATATTCCTATCCAGAAAATCCTGGAGCTGTAGAAATACTATTCTCTCCAAAACTATAGAGAGAAACGGAAGCATGGAGATGGGTCTAAAGTTTGAGCACACTGATGAATCTAACGTAGATATTTTAAGTAACGCTTGAACAACCGCATGATTAAACTCAGCTGAGACTATTGCTGATGCGAGAGTACTGATTACAATAGCAAGGATTTTTGGCCCAATAGTGTCAAAACCATCCTTAAATAAGATATAGGGAATACCACCCATAGGATAAGCTGAAGGTTTCAGGTGACTAATAACATCTTTTAAAAAAGAAAGAGGAACAGGCTCAAACTGACTAAAGACAGCAGAGCACGTGACTACAACAGCTGGGTCAACAGACGGAAGTGCAAGATCGAATACTAGTAACTTTGCAAAGTAGTATAAAAACTTTTCACAATTAGCAAAATAAATATCTGGACTAAAATATACAGAAGTGTTAAGAATATAATTCAAGATATTAAAAAGAACTTGAGGCTTATGACCATATTTTGCAATTATCGCAGAAAAATATTTCACCTTTTCTACTTTCACGACTGCCTGGTATTTCTTCCAGCTATCTTTTAAAACACCAAGAGACACCTGTAACCTTTCTCCACTTTCGCACTCCTACATTCACGTCTAGCGACACGAGTAATAACATTTAGCAGGGTTCCGATTTGCGTTTAGGTAGCATCATTTTCACTGGAGCAACTGGAGCAATAAAACAAAAATAGTTAATTCCTCTGTGTTTAAAGACCCTAAGTGTGTCTGCACGTCTTTAAAAGCAGCCGAAAACTGTATAGCAGTGGTAGGGTAAATAATGCGGCGTCGACGATCTGAAGCACAGGCTAAATAAGCATGAGGAAGTGAGATTTCAAAGATAACAGGCGTGTGATCCGAAAATACTGCATCACATATCTCGATGTTACAAACTGGCAGACCATATGATAACACAAGATCTATTATGTGCCCACGTTCTTGTGTAGAACTAACCACAAACTGCACACGATTAAAAGAATCAATAATATCTAAAAACTCACCAGAGGCTTAAAATCGCCAACAACTAACAGTGTCGTATTTAGGCATAATTTCAGCCAATAATTCAGTAACATATTTTATTAAGTCCTTATTATATTTAGGAAGTCGATAAATCACAGCACATAGTATTGGATGACATCGCCCCAGCGAGAATACATCACTGACGACAACTGCCGACGGGTAATAGATTCTTTAAAAACAGTTGCCCCTCCACCTCCACGCCCAGTCTTCCTTGGTGAATTAAAACATGAGCAGCCTAATGGTACAAGTTCTGAAAAAGCGCCGAGATCTCCATCGTTAACCCAAGTTTCAGTCACACACAACAGATCCAACCCACGACTATTGAAAACATCTCTCAGAATAAAGGTCTTATTAATAAGAGATCTAGCATTAATTAAAGCGATCTTGGTAGAGGCAGGGCCGTCTGCCAACAGAGGTGCTCGTTTTAGCAGGATTTACGCCTCTTCTCCGAAAACGGGGGGATTTAAACGCTGCGTACTGATTATCCTCAAAAACCAACGACCTGTACCAACCAGGTGTATCCAGGGCTAAAAGAAGAGCAAAGAACGGACAACCCACTGCCTTTTTCGCCGCTCCAGGGTACATGTTAAAACCAGGAGTCGGTAATCCATGTTTCATTCTGACCAACAGCCCACCACGTTTACCCCGGCGTCTACGACGTGATATCCGAGCCAGCAGGCCTGGTATTCGGCAAAGGTTATCTGGTATTTCCACCAGTGTCGAATCTCACCAGATTTTCAGACACCGACTGAAGATTAAGTAGTGCTTGTCGGTCGTAAATCAGAAGAGAATCTCCGTAATTAATAGTGACAAAACATGAACTAACAAGGACATAAACTAGACACATGTGGGAACAATAACAACTAGATTTAAGGAAGGAAATATGAGAGGGCTTGAAAAGGTGTGCCCTGTCCGGACTAAGGTTGTGGCTAATACCCCTGAGTGAGGAACCATAATGTAAATGCCCTGCCTGGGACCAAGATTTGAGTAGTGTGTGTAGAGTCTAGTGTGTATAAAGCTGTGTGGGAATGTATGCAGTGATTATGAAAGTTTGTTGGAATAATGTGTATAAAGTTGTGTAGTGTTTATGTTGTATATGGTGTGCTGTGTATGAAGGTGTGTAGTGTGTATTGTGTTTATGATGTGTATGGTAGTGTGTGCGTGAGATTGATTGTGTATGTGATGGAGTGTATGCAGCATGAAGGAAGGTGAGTGTGTGGGTGTAAAATGGTGCATGAAGGTCTGTACAATGTGTATACGGTGTGTGCATAGTGTCTGTGTGTGTTCTTGCAGAAGAACACCTCCTTAGGTATGTGTCTGTGTGGTGTGTGTGCAGTGTGTACGCCAACACCTCCTTAGGTGTGTGTGTGTGGAGTGGGTGTGAGAGAGATGTATGTATGTGTGTGTGAGATGTGTGTGTGTGTGTGTGTGTGTGTGTGTGGAGGAGGGGGGAGCCGCTGGTTGTGAGAGGGTTAGAGTGTAATGTGTGTAGCGCCTAGTGTGTTATGGTGTCTGGGAATGTATGTGGTGTGTATGAAGGTGTGTTGGAAAATTGTATATGAAATTGTGTAGTGTGTATGGTGTATACACTCACCGGCCACTTTATTAGGTCCACCTTGCTAGTACCGGGTTGGACCCCCTTTTGCTTTCAGAACTGCCTTAATCCTTCGTGGTACAGATTCAACAAGGTATTGGAAACATTCCTCAGAGAGTCTGGTCCATATTGACATGACAGCATCACGCAGTTGCTGCAGATTTGTCTGCTGCACATCCATGATGTGAATCTCCCGTTCCACCACATCCCAAAGGTGCTCTGTTGGATTGAGATCTGGTGACTGTGGAGGCCATTTGAGTACAGTGAACTCATTGTCGTGTTCAAGAAACCAGTCGGAGATGATTCGAGCTTTATGACATGGCGCGTTATCCTGCTGGAAGTAGACATCAGAAGATGGCACACTGTGGTCATAAAGGGATGGACGTGGTCAGCAACAATACTCAGGTAGGCTGTGGTGTTGACATGATGCTCAATTGGTACTAATGGGCCCAAAGTGTGCCAGGAAAATATCCCCCACACCATTGCACCACCACCACCACCCTGAACCGTTGATACAAGGCAGGATGGATCCATGCTTACATGTTGTTGACACCACATTCTGACCCTAACATCCGAATGTCGCAGCAGAAATGAAGACTCATCAGACCAGGCAACATGTTTCCAATCTTCTATTGTCCAATTCTGGTGAGCCTGTGTGAATTGTAGCCTCAGTTCCCTGTTCGTAGCTGACAGGAGTGGCACCCGGTATGGTCTTCTGCTGCTGTAGCCAATCCACCTCAAGGTTCGACGTGTTGTGCGTTCAGAGATGCTCTTCTGCCTCGGTTGTAACGACTGGTTATTTGAGTTACTGTTGCCGTTATATCAGCCCGAACCAGTCTGGCCATTCTCCTCTGACCTCTGGCATCAACAAGGCATTTGTGCCCACAGAACTGCTGCTCACTGGATATTGTAAACCCTAGAGATGGTTGTGCGTGAAAATCCCAGTAGATCAGCAGTTTCTGAAATACTCAGACCAGCCCGTCTGGCACCAACAACCATGCCACGTTCAAAGTCACTTAAATCACTTTGCTTCCCCATTCTGTTGCTCAGTTTGAACTGCAGCAGATCGTCTTGGCCATGTCTACATGCCTAAATGCATTGAGTTGCTGCCATGTGATTGGCTGATTCGACATTTGCGTTAATGAGCAGTTGGACAGGTGCACCTAATAAAGTGGCCGGTGAGTGTATGTTGCATATGTTGTGTGTATTAAGGTGTGCAGTGTGTATTGTGTGTATGACAACACCTCCTTAGATATATGTGTGTCAGGTATGTGTGTGTGTGTGTGTGTGGAGTGGGTATGAGAGAGATGTGTGTATGTGTATGTATACATGTGTGTGTCTGTGTGGTGTGTGTGGAGCGAGTATGAGAGAGATGTATGTATGTTTGTGGTGTGTGTGGAGTGTGTATGAGAGAGATGTTTGTATGTGCGTGTGGGGGAGGGGGAGAGACATTTTTCAAGCATTCTAATAATGATGGGCGGAGAACTAAACGATGGGGCCTGACAACTGAAAACACATGGGAAACCAAAACAAGCACATGGAACAATAAAACAAAGACATGATTGACAGGTGAAGAGGGCCAATCATGACACTGTGGTACCGGCTTTCCATACTACACATAATTTCATATATTGCAAGAAAACTCCACTATGGCTGATTCTGAAAACATTTTTGGATTCATAGTGCAAAAATTTTGAAAGTTTAACACCCCACCACACACAGACACACACACACACACACATACACACACCCCACTGTTGAACAACGTTACATTTCTGCGATGCACTAAGGCGTGTTTAATTAGTTTATTGGTTTATCTGAATCCCTATTAGCTGTGCCAAAGGAAACAGGGGTTCTCATGTACATAGGACTTAAAGCTTTATACCCAATTTTCTCAGTGTTGGTTAGAATGACATTCATATATGCTTACAGACAATAGTTTTTATACTTTAGGGTGGGTGGTGGTCATTATGACAACACTATACTTTGCTTGAGTTATCAAGAGAAAATATGCATGCTTGCTTTGGACAAGATGATTTAAGTGTATTTGACGTCTCCATCAGCACCGGAGATTCACTACCTGCACTGTTAGAAAAGGTTTCAGTCATTATCTGACATTAGTCATAGAGATTATGTAGTCACCAGACCCTTACATGTATAGGGCGGTTCTGTAATGCATGACAAGTCTTAAGGCTCTTTGGAAACAAAGAGGCATTTGGAATCAGTACAGACATTTAGAGAATGTCTGAGTTTTCTGTGAAAAGAAATACTGAGCAAGACCCCGTAAGCCTTTTATTCTTGGAAACCTATTAGCTTCAAGGCTTACAGGCGTGGACACAGGCAGAGAACCAGCAAAACGTCATAACACAAATGAGTCCTGCAATCAAAGGGAAGGGCGTCTGAAGACATGGTTACGTCATCACAAGCACAGTGGCGATAGCCACAAAGGAAAAACACATTTACTTCATGTCTGTAATGGTGACAAATGGTTTTTATTTAGCCAGTTCATAAAAATCACAAGAAATACTGAAATATTGAAAGGTAACATCTCATGAAGATGTTCAGTTGTGTATAACCGCATCATTTCTTCCAGTTTAGATGTTGTAAGAAATTAAAAAATAGAATCTATGATCAAGCATTAAGATTAGAATTTTCTGGATTGCCACTGAAACAGAAAGTCACATTCTGAGGAATTCCACACAAGAATATGGGGGAGGACTTTATGAAAAAAAGATTTCTGAATTAAGAACCTAGGAAATGGAGCGAAGGTCTTCAATATCAGTTACTCAGATATTTATAATACAGTCATGCAGTTATAGTCATAATCCTGTTTTTGCACTATCTGTACACAACCAAATGTGAGATTTCATAATGTCTAAACAATAAGAGTAATTACAGTTATAAGGTCAACAATGTCCTTACCTGACTCTTTGTGAGGGAAAACGTTGCACATTCTCAGGGTCCCGTGTGTGATGACTTGGCCCTGTTGTCACTGAATATGAAAGAATGCTTTATTCCTTTGGGTTTATGCCTTAAGACACACACAACGTGTGATCCCCACGCTGAAGGCAAAGCTCCTTATTTGTGTGTGTGTGTGTGTGTGTGTGTGAGAGAGAGAGAAGGGGGAGGGCAGACCTGGAGATGGAAGAATCCTGACTGGACAGGGGACACTTCACATATTGTCTAGTATCTTCAACCAAGAAAATTGATTATATACATCAGTATCTTTTATAAATAAAGGGTCTTATTTGTGTTTTAGTTGCTTTATAATGATCAAGACACTGGAGTCTTTTTTCAAGCAAGAGCAGTTCAGCCAGTGTGAGGGGGGTTTCCTGTGCTTGTGTAAACAATGTATGGATTATTTTCACACTAAAGAACATCTCAGAGCAGATTTGGACGTTCATAATAGACCGGAAATATGCTGCTAAATGCATCTCCACTGATTCCACACATCTTGGACACTTTTGCAGAAAATGATCAACACATAAGCATTTTTAAATAGCCTGCCTTAAAAGCACCACCTACTTGATTACAATGTGAGTTGATCTCCATTTCAGAAAGTTGATGTTGCATTCTTAATTTTATGAATTTTAGTCAAGAAAGTTGCCACCGATCCCTCTGCTGTATTTTCAGCCAAAGACATGTTACCACTGTCCTGTTCAACAGGCACTTACACATGCTTCAAAATAACTGCAGTCATTTTTCTTTCATGCGATACACAAGGCTGTGTGCGGAGAACACGCTCCCTCTTTACAACCAGAGGTAAATCCAACCAGTGACGTCCGGAAGGGTTTTCGGGCGGACTTTACTCCCCAATCCTGATGCAGCTTAAGCAATTCCCAGGTGGTTGCTACGCCATTGCTAATGGTTGCTATGGGTTGTTGCTAGGGTGGTGCCAAGTGGTTGCTATAGCATTAAAGTATATAGGATATATATATATATATATATATATATATATATATATATATATATATATATATATATATATATATGTGAAATATATATTTCTTACTGGGCTGTTTGCTTATAACCTGCCACACTATTTACTATGTTCAAAACACCACATTGTCAGTGTTTCATTATAAAAAAACAAGGTTTATTAAAGTGAACAATAAAACAAAGCAAGTTTATTTCTTATGTACCATTTTAGCACAAGAACAAAGCTGTGGTCATTTGGCTGAAAAGTATTCACCAGACAAAACATAACATCATTTAGCAAGAGCCCATCCTCCCACGCCCCAATCTCAGGGCCTTCATGGGTTTAAAAACAATCATGTCAAAGTTAAAAAATACACTGAAGATAATTACAGCAGTTGGTTGCTGCGGCTGATGCTGAGAATAAAGCACCTAGTAGTCCATGTAAGGTCTTCATGACTTTCCCCTTTCCCAGCGCAGGAGGCTTCCGTGGACAGCACTACAGCAGGGCTGCGAGGCGCTGTCCCTGATTGGCTACCTCTCGTGGCCGTATAGCCGGGCAGACCGGCACCACTGTGCGTGTGAAAGTGGTTCTAGGAGGAGGTGGCCTGCACCTGCCCTTTGTGCACGTACTCCAGCGCCGTGGCGATCGTCCGCATGTCCATCTCGATGCTACGGGCCCAGTTCTCCACGTCCCCGATTTCCTGCCGAAACAAAGCGGAAGGTAAAAGGTTGGCCGCCTGGACATATCGCAGCAGGACGCCATGTTTGATGGGAGCCGGCCGCATCGGTCCTACGGGCCGCTAGGGAGGGTGTGTGTGCTGCAGGGTTTGTTTTTTACATTTTACATGGACTGGACAAATGTGTAAACAGACAGCATCTGTAAATCTGTAACAGATTTGTATTAATAATAATTAAGCTATGTTGTTTTAGGAATATCCTAGATAAATATTATCAAAAGAAGATGGAAGGATTATCGTTTGTTGGGAAATTCCAGGTAATTTCTTTTTATTCGAGGTGTTTCTTTTGTTTTTCATCAGATACATTTAAAGAATATTTACATCTACATGAGCAAATTGCTACAGGAAACAGGCATGTTGGCATACGGTCACATCAAAAAGCAAGAAACACCTGTTCTTGTCATCCAAGCTTTCTTCTGCCCATTTCCTGTAGAACATCTGATCCTTGCCTATTACTCAGCACACATTTCCCTCTTGTGGTTTGAAGTGTGATGTGCAATACTCCAAAATTAACAATATAGCTCCATGAAAGAAATAGTGCACCTGTGCGGAGAACACTGTACCTTTAAGGCCTGGTTGAAGCCCTCCACCATGTTGATCCACTGAGCTGTCTGCTTGGCAAATTGACTGGCCTGCACCTGCAAAGTCTTCACCTCATGGTCCAGCTTGCGCTGATTAACATAAGCCTGGGCCACGCTGTTAAAATTTCAGAGATAAAGGGTTGAGGAACTTAATTAATTCACTCTTTGATCATGTAAAAGGAGATAATGGTGCAATAAGCATGTTGGGTTGGGCTGTTGTGTTCAAGCTGTTTTACCCCACATTGAGATGGTCCACTAAAGCTTCCGTTAAACAGGTGGCTGCCACTATAGCTTCACGTCGCCGTCTCTCTGTGGTAAGAAGACGTTAGGAGTAGAGGACATGAGAATGCAATATCCAGTATTATAGATCTGTATTATATGGCTATCCATATTAATTATCCATTCAAATAATACTACTATGCATACAGTGCTTTAGTATTTTCTGCAAAAAAGAAAAAAAATCAATTTGCATCAATTTTTGCGTCAATACAATAATGCTTTTAAGGCCTTGATAACTCACTGTCAGCTAGGATTACGTGCGCTAAATGCCAGGCTGTGCCCTAGCCCCAGTTAAGGGCCTACATTACGGTGGGCTTTCTATGCAGATATGCATTTCCACTCAGATACGGCATGTGTGGTTTCTCTGTTATTGTAAGCAGAAGTGAAACGTCATGGCTTCGCTGCGCAGAGTGGCTAGCAAGTAAATCAACGTGAATCCGATTCTGGCCCGGTCCAAATAAGCCCAACAGTAGAATCGAAACAACATCCTTATCCTGACATACGTTCCGTGTCCCAGTCAGTGACCTAAACGGTCAGCCAATCCCCCAAATTCTGTAGATCTGCTACCCAAATACAGAGCTAGCCAGCCAGGTAACTAACTAATGACTGTTTACCCATGTCATACCTTGAAGCTCTTTTCTTTCGTTTTGTTTGGCTTGGTGTTCTTTTAGAAGCCGTGAGAGCATGTTTTTGCTTGTTTATGGCAGCGGAATTTGTACAGAAAAGTATTTTATAACGACGTTATTAGTTGTCCATCTATCAGACTCCCGTGACTAGGTTATCTGCCTGTGCGCGTACGGATAGCAAAGTGGATCGAGCAAACCTTCACTATAAAAGTCCCAATATTCTCAGACAGAAAAGAGAAGAAAACAATCAATAGATTGGTGATTATTGGGGAGTCAACGGGAGTTTAAATCATAGATACTTTCAAAAACATATGCAAAATGGGATTTGAACTTTTTTTCTTTTGTTGTAAGAGAATGCTTGTTAATGATTGTTATGGCATTTTACGTGTGATTCCTTGGCCCATGTTCAAACTATCACTATTACAAAAATGTGTTCAACTTGTTTTGCACAAGTTCCACATCTATTTCAAGCGTTTGGGGCGGATTAAGTATATTTAAAATCATTCATTACATAAGAATGGTAGTAAAATGGGTTGCAAAGCTTTTATTGTATCCAGTCAGCAATACCAACGGGACCTATTTCCTGGTAGACTTCCTGCTCTACCTGCTGAGCGCAGAGTTGCCATCGCCACAGGATGCTGCCGTGTTTCTGTAATCCTCACACAACAGCGTCGGCTCTGCCGTGAATTTTCAGTTTTGTCAATATTCTGCGCCTGATTTGAACCGTTTGATATGCCTGAGTCTGATCGGAGAGGATCGTTTATTTTGTCCGAATGACGTAGCTAGCTGGACAGCTGAATTAGAGGAGCAGCTGGTTGGTTTATAATGCATTATAACGGGTTGTTAGCATGTGTGCCACGCTAGCATGTTACACCGGCCTGCAGACCCGTGATCTAGGGACGGCGTGTTTCTGTTTTCTGGTGCTGTTACACGCTGAAGCAAACCGACGGGCCTTCGCCGAGCAGTGTGCTATGTCAACAGAATGAATCTGAGAAACTCAAGAAGCGTCGGCGGGTCCTCCCTTTTGAACGGGATAGAAAGACAAGGTGAAAAGGTTCTGTCTATTTGGCTGGCTGAAATGTTTAGTTAGCTAGCTAGATAAAGATCAGAAATAGGGCTTGGGTTGGTGGATTAGACGGTAACTAGTGTTTAGTTGGGTTTCTTAGGTCATCGATGATGTCTAGGGAGCTCGGAATAATACACTTCACATTATCGTCTCTTGGCGTCTCCTCCTTGGCTGGTGCACAGCTTCGTTTCTTTGTATTAACCGATAATGCTTCTTCAGTGTTATAATATCTGTTTGACGTCTGGCAGCCTCTTTGTTGTCCAGAGCGACTTGCAGAACTGCTTTGTAGTCTCTGTCAAATGCATATCCTCATATGAGCATAAGCATAGATGGGTCATGGGCAAGAACAGAGTCAGGGTAAAGCCCAGGCTAGAGGGGAAAAGAAAACAGTAAAAAGGTTTGTTTATTTATTCATTTGGAGGGAAGGGTGTTGAGTGCATATTTAAGTGTTTAGTGCTGCAGTGAAGACGTGAGTGTTCAGTCTTCATTTGAAGACAGCGGAAGTTTATGCCACCTCCTGTGTGCCAGGACTGAGTGTATCCGTGTCTTCGTTAAGTCTTGAGGGATAGTGGCTCACATGGTTTGAACCCCCATTTTCAACACTTGTTCCACTTGTATTTCAAACTGTGTTTGCCTGGCTATACTCCATGTTGTATTACACGATCTGTGCAGAAAAAGTGATTTCATAGTGTGAATGCAACATAATTTTAAAATTGGGAAGGGGTGATCTGGAAGCATTTGCAAATGCTATGTCTGTTATGGAAATGGCGAAAATTAGTGCACATGCTGACCCCATAAGTACAGGCACTGACATAAAACCACAGTAACTGTAATTGAGGGAATAGTTTAAGAAATCTATTTTGCAATGCCCTTTAGGACTTGTTTCATCTGGCATCATAACAAACTGGAAAGTTTTGGACCAGACATGGACATTGTTAGGCAATGTGTTTTCTAAGCAACCGTTGACCCCGTCTCACCATCCAAATCCTGTTGGCAGATGCCGACTCCAGGAAGAAGAGGAAGATGGCGGAGATTGCGCAGGCTCTGAACACGACTCCCGTCGACGTGGCCACTCTGAGGAGGATGGCCATCAGTGAAGGGGGGCTTCTCACCGACGAGATCCGCTGCCGAGTCTGGCCCAGACTCCTCAACATCCCCGTGGAGAGCATGCCCGAACATCTCGGTAACCTCGGTAACCACATCTCAGTCATGACTGAACTGGAGCGGAGATCCAGAGTGACCAGGGATCTGGGTAGAATACATGCCCATTAGGTTTGATTCGTTTGTTTTTCAGAGGAGGTGCAGAGAGACAATAATAAAGACTACAATCAAGTTCTCCTGGATGTGCAAAGATCCTTGAGGCGTTTTCCTCCAGGTCAGGCTCGGTGGCTTCGGCACGTAGACTGATTCCCAGACTGATTGTGAAACACGCTAAGAACCTTTTTTTTAACGTTCAGTACTGGAACAGAAAAAACGGACTACAGCAAGAGTAGCACATGGCTGGGTGTGCGTTAACTATTTATAACTGAACCCATTTTTGCTGCTTTACGACAGTAGCAGCACCCGGTTTTGTAAAATAATTGGACATGGTAAACTGCAAAAGGAAAGTCTGCATAATTAAAAACTAAAATAAAAAAGCAGTTAAAAGTTGATTTCTGGTCAAAGACATGCTATTATAATGTAAATGTGTAAGAGTCACTATTGGGAAAGTAATAGAGTAAACAAACATTCATAATTGAATAGTGCATTGTTTTATTATTGTTTATTTTAAATTAATAGGAAAATGATCATGTTGGCGTCGATATAGTATGCTACACTAGGGACAGTGAAGCTATTGACTGTTCAGTTCACGGCTGGGAGTCAAAACATTTGTTTTGGCCATGTGACATTGTAAATCATTTAAGTTCAGTAATCTGGTTTACATATTCAAATGTGTGTCCGGCAGCTTAGCTGTGCTAGCTAGGAGTGAGAGTAAGGGAGTGAGAGTAAGGGAGTGAGAGTAAATGGGTGAGAGTAAATGGGTGAGAGTAAATGGGTGAGAGTAAGGGAGTGAGAGTAAATGGGTTAACCCTAACCCTAGTGAGAGTAAATGGGTAAGAGTAAGGGAGTGAGAGTAAGGGAGTGAGAGTAAGGGAGTGAGAGTAAATGGGTGAGAGTAAATGGGTGAGAGTAAGGGAGTGAGAGTAAATGGGTTAACCCTAACCCTAGTGAGAGTAAGGGAGTGAGAGTAAGGGAGTGAGAGTAAGGGAGTGAGAGTAAGGGAGTGAGAAAGGCCTCTCACAGATCCATGACCCGAAAAATGTGGGTGAGTCAATATTTCACCTTGGCAACAAAAAAGTCCTAATGTGACGAAGCCAGAGTGAGTTGCCGTAGTAACTCCCCTACAGCGATGCAGCGCCGCAGTCCACGTGAATCCTGTGTTGTGTGTTCTGCACTCGTGCAGGCATGCCTGACGAGCAGAGGGAGGGACTGCAGGAGGAGCTGATCGACATCATCCTGCGCGTGCTGCACAACAATCCCCAGCTGCACTACTACCAGGGCTACCACGACATCGTGGTCACCTTTCTGCTGGTGCTGGGGGAGCGTCTGGCCACCGCCCTGGTGGAGAAGCTGTCCACGCATCATCTCAGGTGGGGTAGTTTTCACAACATGGTTCTGGGGGAGTTTGGGCACATAAAGGGCGTGTAAACCATCTTGTAGTGAGAGTACAGACAGAGTTTCGCTTTGTCTTACGTAACTCCCGCCACATTTTACACCTCAAACGTAACCACTTCAGTTCTGTTACCCTTTTTTTGCTGTTACTACTTGCGTTTGCGAGTTGACCATTTAATGTGTTTTCCATTTGCAGGGACTTTATGGACCCCACCATGGACAACACAAAACACATACTGAATTACCTTATGCCGATTATAGAGCGGGTCAACCCAGATGTGTACGACTTCATGCAACAGTAAGTAGCACCGCGGCCCTCTAGCTATGATGCAGGCGAATGATGTAAACGGCCGGATGAAATTCTTGGAAATATGTTGAATAATTAAGTGTTTATCTAGATGAGGTTGCAGTTATGAAGTTTTTAGGAAACCTACCTGTGATTAATCCTTTTTCTCAGTATCTGTCTGACCCGTAATGTAACACTGTATGTGGAATTAAAGGTGCGGTTTGTAGTTTTTAAAAGTGTGTGATCCGTTACTCGTATAATCCCAGTGTGGTGACATTGCGTGCAGTGGATATCAGGCTTTTGTTGTCCCAGCAGTGATGGTGACCTCAGTTGGCGCCTTACATTTGAAACGATGATCTCTTCCACTTCATCTTGAAACATCCTGTTTCTAGTTCTTAAAAAGCAGTGTGACAAAATGTCAGTGTGCAAAGCATTGAAAATATTTTATGCAGTTGATGACCAGTAATCACATCATCCTTTCCCCCTTACATAACACACTCAAGTTACACACTGAGATTTTAAAATGTCTCAGCTGTCATTAGTAGGCAATAACCAACTGAAAGCATTAGACACTTACTGCTGCAAAACATTATTGTTGCAGCTGACCTGTCTGTGTGTGATTCATGTTTTATGTTTGTAGGTTAGACCATTTCAGCAGGTCTGTAGGTGTGTAAGGTTGGATATGAGTGTTTTCTTTATAAATGGTCGTAGAGGACTTTAAAAACTATAACTGCACCTTTAAGACCCGTATTATGTGAACTTTTAAAAGTTTGTTTGTTTTGATTTTATACGGACTGAAAAAATAGGACTGAAAATGTGATTTTGAAGCAGACATTTTAGCTTGAGTCATTATGCAGCATGCTTGGTGAACTGTATTCAGTGTTTAAACTTATCCTGATGCATAATTGATGCAGCTGTGAGTTGGTTATTTGATGCCAAAGTGCGGCGCTTCTCTTCAGGGCGGAGGTGGGCACCATCTTTGCCCTCAGCTGGCTCATCACCTGGTTCGGTCACGTGCTGGCAGATTTCCGCCACGTGGTTCGGTTGTACGATTTCTTCCTGGCCTGCCACCCCCTGATGCCAATTTATTTTGCTGCTGTGGTGAGTTTCCCCGTTTGCATAAAGCTTACAGTATCCCACAATGCACGCGGTCTGTCCGGCTATGTTTGGCACACTGACGAGGTCCAAGCCTCCCGTCCTGCTTTAAGCAGAGCAGCGCTGGCCTGCTGCGCTAGCTACACACCATAGCTTTACCGTAGCTACAGACCTCTGCTCACTGGAGGACCCTTATACTGCGATGCCTGTGCGAGCGCGTTTGAACCGGCAGGGAAGCAGGCCGGCCGCGTCTCAGCTCTCCGCGTCTGCCGCGTCCTCAGATCGTGCTCCATCGGGAGGAGGAGGTGCTGGACTGCGAGTGTGACATGGCCATGCTGCACCACCTGCTGTCCCAGATCCCGCAGGACCTGCCCTACGAGACCCTCATCAGCCGCGCCGGGGACCTCTTCGTCCAGTTCCCGCCGTCCGAGCTGGCCAAGGAAGCCGCCCGGCAGCGCAGTCAGGAGTGAGTTCGTCTCGCCGCTGTCCCGTTTGTCCTCCCTGTCTCTCTATCGTTACTGCTATCTCTAACCTGTACAGCGCATAGCTGTTTAATAGGTTTCTAATAGGAACGCTTTGTGTACTTTTACATATTGCAGAAAAAAAGTAAGATTATCAGTAAAACCCTCACCCCCAAACTACTATTGTATAGTGTCTCATAATGTCAAATTCTAATATTCACACCCATATCAAATTCACAACGTTATGTCATGACTTTATTACCATACAGTACTTCATGTTGCTACCAATAGAAATCCTGCATCTCTAATATTAGGCATGTTTAAATAGCACTTTAGCACTTTAGGGACTGTGGGGGACAGTGTACAATAACACAACTCAGATCAGAAGGAACCATCTGAAAAAGCGCAGGAAGGATAATCGGTGCCCACGTACCACATCCCAACCGCTCAGACGTCATCGGCCGGCATGGCGGCCTCGTCTGTTCGCGGCTAAAACGCTAGTCACCAAAAATGACCTGCTCCCTCCCTCCCTCAGACCCTCCGCCTCCACCTTTGACGACTTCGAGCCAACGCGGCGGCGGCCCGAGTCGTCTCTCCGCCGGCGGAGGAAAGAGCAGCAGCGTCCGCCGGAGCAGCGCCCCCCGGTGGAGGTCCAGCGCGGCGTCCTGGCCGTCGTCCAGCCCAGCGCCCGCCGCATCGTACGGCTGGCCGTCATGGGCCTGACGGTGGCGCTGGGGGCGGCGGCTTTGGCCATGGTGAACTCCGCCCTGGAATGGGCCCCCAAGCTCGACCTCCTCTTCCCATGAGGGAGGGAGTGGTGACGTCGTCCAATCCCCTCTCTCCGTGAGAGACTATAGGAGGAGGGCTGTGCGCCCCCCACTTTTAATTAATTAATTTATTTTGCGGCCCCTGTTTTGTTTGCATCTGTGGAGCCAGCAGGACTGAACGCACGTGTGGTGCTAAGACTGAGTTATAGCAAGAGTTCAGGCCCAGAATGGCTTTGCTAAAACGGATCCGTCCTGAGCCCTGGTGATGTGGTGGAGATGCAAGAGGCAAAAAAGGTTCTTTTTTTTTCAGGGAGTTGATGCAAATGTCGGGTGAGTCCGGACGTGTTTCGTGAGCCCAGACCCATTTCAAACAGAAATGACCCACGTTACAATATACTGAGACCAAAACCTTTGCTGATACCCCACCTTTATATATTTTCTTTGTATGTATATTGTCAGGTATATACAGTAGGTAATAACCAATTATTTTCTATATGTGCTCTTTAAATGATTATAAAGGAACATGCAACAAAAGAATCTTTTAAAATTATCACAATTTATATGCCCTTTGTTTGACACCAGAACAGCAGGGTGGATGATGTTGATACACTACTATACAAATGGATGCAGCCCCCAAACTCATTGGACTCAACCGTGTCCGACGGCACAGTGCAGACTGCTGTGTGATCCTCTCCCTGGTACCTTTTAGCCAGTGAGTGTGGCACAACCTGTACCAGTGTGTCCACGTGTGTGTGTGAAGACTACATATCAAACACTTGGTCCGCCGGTTCTGGATGTACTGACAGTCCAATGTGTCGTGGCTTCAGTTTCTTAATGGCATAATTGTAGAATCCATGTAATATAATGGTGTGTTTAAATATTCAGTGTTTATTTTAGATATCTGTTGAGAAGAAATTATTTTGACTAATTGCCACTTTGTAACTGAACTGTACCAACCAGTGTGTTTTACTACAACATTGCTTGGTCCTGTGTATTTATATAACATATTTAATCCAGAGTTTTGCTTTTGCATCATGCTGGCATATATGATGGATCATAAGTTAATAATTTGTTTCATTTGCACTGAAATATATTCATGTTGACTGGTAGCACTTTGTGCAGTTGTAAGGAGTCTGACATGCTAATCATTTAATCTGCAAAACAAATAAACTTCAGAAATTAAAATCATTGCATGTATTCGAAATAATAAGCTGCTCTATACGATATTTTTCTTGTACAATAAAGTTGTTTTTGTGTTTTGCCCATATCCAATTATTAATTTTAATTATCAGAGGCCCACTGATGTATGCAAAGTACATTATCTTAGAAAACACTGAGCTAATCTGCACTCTGATTTGGTGGATTTAAAAGAATCTTACTGTACTATGCATCAGAAAACATATTTTCTGCGTCCAGGGGTATTTAAAATGTTTTTACAGCATTTGTCAGATGCTTGGCTTTGGAGTTAGAGACAATATGAAAATAAGCTCAGATAATATTAGATATAATAAAGATATTTATGGACAATTTCAAGATTGCAAAACACTGCTAATATAGCATAGTGTTGCAGTTGGGCTATTAATTTTACTGTTTATTAAGACTAATCAGGTTAATCAAATATCTTATAAACTATAAAGCATAACTATACTGTTCTATTGTGGGTAGTGATGTCATTGCACGTTAAGTTGTGTAAAACTTTATGAAGTGAGTATTTAGCAAATAAATACTCCAGTTAGTCATGCGGGTTGTCACACTTGCAGATGTTTTTGTAACTATTAGCTGCTGTTGTACCTAAGGGAAAAACTCTCAGAATGCCAGAACTGTTCTGTTAGTAGCAGTCAAGCTAATAATGAATTATTATTTATAGTCAAATGTTTGGAAAGTACATTAAAATGCTTTTCAATAATGTGACATCACTAAACAGTTTATGCTCGCGAACCAAACTTGACCTGTGAAAACCTGTAATTCCAACAGCATTGACAAACACTGTAAAACCATTTAAAATAATCCTGGAACATTTTTTTTGCGGTTTAACATGGTAATACCTTTAGCAGCTACAACTAGTGATGCTTACTGAGCACGTGACCACATCTGTATCCACAGTTACTCTGGGGCATAATCAGTAACCACAAAAATAGCTATATTTCTTTATTTACTGTGCATGTCATGCACAGAGAATGTCCACTGCAATTATGACTGCACTTTCTAGGTTAACACATGTGTGAAATGTTTAACCGATGTTCAATATTCTGCTGATATATTCTAATCTGGATATTCAAATATTTGTAGAAGGCAAACTTCTGTCTGAGGTGCATTTCTCAAAACAGTACATCTTGAGCCAGTATAACCAATAAATGTGCAAAAAACATTTTTAAATTTTACAAATTATTTATTGCATTTAAGATTGTGATTGCATACATATCCAATGAGTCACCATTTAATTATTAAACTTGAAGCTTTAAGTGTTTAATCTAAGAGGTCAGTCCATTTATTTGTCATTACCAGTGTGGGTGGAACTATATGCCCAAGAGAGTCATGGTACGACTGCAAAGTTGATGGCAATCAGTGACAGTTCTGGCAGTTCGGGTGACAGGAGACCCCATTGATTCGACACCTGCACCCCCCCGAGACATCTCCGCTACCCTGCACACACAGACATTATTCACATACTATAAAACTAAGGAAACCGTTTCCGTTGATGTCAGATATCATCAGAGATGATGTTGATGCAAAGCCTCTTAAATACCAGCAGAGTGAACTGCAAACTTAAATGGACAATACCTCAACAAGAAAGCATCCTAAGGTCGTTTAAAAAAACAAACTCATTCGTATCATTTTGGATTCAAGCATTTTCCTAAGTTTAACAAAGACACACTTGACATGAGAGATGCGTTTGTTACCTGAGGGCCCCATCTGGCCTGTTTGGTTACCCAGCAGATTTCGGTCTTGCACATTAGACAGCAGATCCAGTCACACCCATCTTTCTTCTGGATAATCACCTTGCATTTAGGGCAATACATGGCTTCCCCATTCTGCAGCATCATCTGGGGCAGATATCAGGAAGAGCCGGTTAACATCCCAAAGCTGCCATGGTTACAGGCTAATGTATCGCCACTGCTCATTGGCTCACTAACCTCAAGCATCTCCGTAGTCCTCTTGGCTGCGATGTCATTGGCTGCTCTGATGCGAAGGTCGTCTTGGTACTCTTTACAATTCATGTCTTTGTGGATGGCCTAGGGGAGACAAGTGATTCTTCATCTACAAATGCTTCTGACTCAATGAATATTCAAAAGTTGCTGGAACTAGTTCGCATCTCATTTTCATAATTACAAGTGGCCTCCTAAATTCATTGGTGGCCATTTAGGCTTGGATTGAAGCGACCCTGAAAAACTGACAACCATTTAGACAGCAATCTTAAGTTAGATGACAAAATTTCAGATGTGTCACAACTTTCTGCAGACAAACAGAGAAAACCAAATTGTTATTAGCAGTTGTGCACTGAGAAATGCTACATGGTGGATTTAGAGTCCATATCTGTCCCAATCTGTCTGTGGCTACAGAGGGTTAAAAGAATGTGGGAGTCACTATTAACTTTGGCTCCCACGGCCCCAAACTCTGGATTCTTTTCCAGATAAGCCGAGGGCTCCTGATGACTTTCAAGAAGAATCTTAAGACCTTTTTGTTCTGCTACTATTCAAGCTTTTTACTTTTAACTTGTTTAAACTAGTCTTAGTTTCTTTTAAAAGAAACCATATTAAACTTTATTTTAATAAATTGTTTTTGTAAAATTGTATTTTTCAATTTGTTGGCAACAAACCTTCCAGAGGTGATTGACCTCAGGATGTAACAGATTTTATTATTCTATGTACTGTTATGGAGTTGCCCGTATAACATCAGCTACGGGCATCGGTGGTCATGCACTTGGACTTGTATTTACATTCTTACGTTAACTTGTTAATACTCCGTTAGCCCATGCCCGCCTCAGGTGGTGCGTGTTGTGTGTCAGTAGCCACACCTTGGATATTATGTCATTATGTTTTGTCTTATTTAAGCCTGTTTAGTTTATCAGTCATTGGTGTTGCATGGGCTGATGTTGCATTTTTGTAGTAAGTGCAGTTTTGCGTTTGCTTTTGTTTTCGTGGCGTTGGACATTTGCTTTCCTGTTCATTCTTTGTCCACACGTTCTTTGCCTGTGGCAGACACATTTTGTGGCTGACCCTGGTCTAAAGTGCTCCCACCTTACAAAGGAGGCAGTTCGTCTCGTTGCAGATGTCGCAGATGAACTCGTTCACATCGTCCTCGAAGATGCACCAGCCCACACAGTTCAGGCTCTTGCAGTGGTAGCTGTTCTCACAGCGGGACTCGGCGATGTTCAACCTCAGTTCCAAAAATTTCTGGTACTCATCCTGAGCGAGAAGCTGCAAGAGAAATCTGAGTCAGCTCTCTGGATGGTGTAAAACCAATCATGTTGGATGAATACTTCCACTAGAAGCACTAATGTAACTAACATTGAAGGAAAGAAAGTGAGAACTAGGCAGAATCTCATTTGTGTATGTTTAACAGTGTTTATTCCTAAGATTTTATTTGTCTTTTAACCATATCAACCATACAGCACTACAGAATTTAAATGTTGTCATCGAGGCAGCCGTGTGTTCTGAAGGATGCACTGGTTTACTGTCCTGTGCTTGCATGTTTTTACTGTCCTGTGCTTGCACAAGGCTTTTACCGTCCGAATTTCTCGGTCTTGAAGTGTGTAGTTGCAGGAATAATCATGATCTGCATAGGGACACTGAACTTCTGCATCCACACAGTTGATTATGGTTTGTTTCAGACATTCTCTGTTGATCAAAACAAGAAAAATGAGTTAAACAAGTATACTGTTTTGATCATATTTATCATTGTCATTAAAAGCAAAACCATGTTTCATTGCATAGTACCTGCAAAAGCTGTGCAGACACTCTCGGAGAGTTGCGCCCTCTCCTGGCATGACAGAGCAATAGCAAATGGTACAATCCAGCTCCTCGTTGTTGCTTATAAGGTCCAGAGCATCTGTCTCCAGCAGATTGAGAAAATTCTGCTCTCGCTCTTCTATGATGGACTGTGTCATTTTCATGCCATCCAAAACAGAAAAGAGAAAACATGCAGATAGTCTCATTTAGAGAATTTAGCACTCGCACTTATCCAGAGCAACTTAGAAAAGAGCTTTGTCATCTACTCATAAGATGCATCCTAGCCAGTACGGTAGGTTAAAGTCAGTAAACCACAATACTGCTAAATGCAGGACTCAAAGCTGAAGAAATACAAAATGAGGTACTATATCAAACAGCGATAAGCACGATGCCAACTAATACCAAACACTAGACTAGCAGCATTCAGATAATCAATAGCAGTAGTACATTTCCACAGATGCAGGGTTAGTGGTTCGTTTAAGCTCTCCACAAACAGATGGTCTTCAGTATGTGATTGAAGGGTCTCGGCTGCTTGGACAGCCAGTGGAGGTTCACATCCACCATCTGGGATCTATTCTGCTTTAACTCTGGCCACATAGTCTTTCAATTCAATATCAAAAGAATGCAGGAAGATGCAATAGTTCTGCATCAAATGAGCACTGGAACAGTCTCAAACTGTCATAACCGATTTGTAATTCCTTCCTGATGTCAGCACAGAGTCCTCTGTAGGTCAGCTGTGTGACTCGGGCAGACCTTGTGACCGGAGGGTCGTGGGTTCGACTCCCAGGCCTGAGGCCATGACTGAGGTACTCTTGAGCAAGGCACCTAACCCCAACTGCTCCCCGGGCGCCGGGCTAGGGCTGCCCACCGCTCTGGGCACGTGTGCACCACAGTCCCCTAGTGATCACTAGTGTGTGTGTGTGTGTGTGTGTGTGTGTGTGTGTGCACCACAGCCCCCTAGTGATCACTAGTGTGTGTGTGTGTGTGTGTGTGTGCACCACAGCCCCCTAGTGATCACTAGTGTGTGTGTGTGTGTGTGTGTGTGTGCACCACAGCCCCCTAGTGATCACTAGTGTGTGTGTGTGTGTGTGTGCACCACAGCCCCCTAGTGATCACTAGTGTGTGTGTGTGTGTGCACCACAGCCCCCTAGTGATCACTAGTGTGTGTGTGTGTTCTGACTGCACAGATGGATTGTAATTTGCGGAGGACAAATTTCGATTGGGGTGAAAATCATAATTGACTAATGAGGGACATCCAGCTCACCTGTTCGTACTGGAGGCTGGCCAGCTGCTCCTGCTGGAGTCTGATGGACTCCTCCTCGTCTGGCTGGTACAGGTCTGGTATTCTGTAACTTTGGGGCCTCTCTGCGCTGCACATCTCACACCCGGGGCGTGTGGGCTTGTTCAGGAAGGTGCACTGCAGGCACGACCAGCCGTTCTAGAACCAAGTCTGCATCAGTCACATTCATGTGGCGGAGATGCCAGTGACACCATTACCTAATCATAAAGTCTTTGTTATTCTGTAAATGTTTTTAAATTTGATTGTCTGTACTGAGGTTTGGCCATGTGATCTGTAATCTGAAGGCTCTTTCTGTTATGACTGTAGTAGGGATTTTGAGATACCATTGGCTTGGGCAAAACATGTGGCTTGGGAGGGATCGCCGGGCGGTTTGTTTCTCTAGGAGGTGTCTGACGTTCTTTCCTTCTCGCTCCCAACTCTTCTGGGCTTCTGGCTTGCAGGTTGAGATTCTCAATGTTCTCAATTATACCTTAACAGATCAATAAGCAGCATTTTGGTTGACGTTCAGCACTGTGTTCGTTTTTAATCCCATCCGATTTCCAAAAGACGCACAAACAGCAAGTGAAAATAAATAATTGACTCTTATATAGTGTTCATAGTATTCCTCTTCAAGCCTTCGACGTCAAACTCCGGTGAACACTGCGTTAAACGTCATTCGGTGCAGATGAATTTTCTGCATTATGGACCACAGTCTTAAACCAGATCGTAATATCACTGGACTTATGATCACGTGTGACCATATAAATCTTAAAATGTTAAAAGGAATGAGAGTAATAAAGTTTTGCTACCGCCTATTCGCCGGTGTTCTTCCTCTTGCTTCTGCTGTTCATGGCTGAAGTTGGCTGCCTGGGCAGACCTGATGAAGAGGAAGGCCTGGTAGTCATCCTCCGTCACGTTGTGACTGAACAGTGTGTCCTTGTCCTGAGCGAGACGTTTCCCAAGGATCCAGCACTGCAGCGATGGGTGGAAGCCGTAGTCACGGTTTATCTGTGAGGGCAGACAGGACGTCACCCAGCTGGGAATGCATCACTGGCAAAACAGGCCCCCACTAAAATGTCATGGTATATTTTCAAGTGGAATATATTCCAGTCATTGACAAATGCGGTCACGTTCTTCCAGAGAAAATGTGCTCATTCCATAGGAAGCAGAAATCTAGTTAGGTTGGTTCAGATTGCGTCCAGGACAGCAAGCAGTCTGACATTGGGGGGGGGGGGGGGCATCTTCCTGCTTCATTCCTGCACTTGCAAAATAACAGTCTACACTGATGAACGTATGTGTAAAAAGTTGATGACATTATTTTAGATTAGATTCGTTTTTGTCACTGTACATACACTGTGAAATTGAACGCAAATGAAACTTAATGCAAACACTGATACATCCACTCATTTTGGCGCAGAATATTTGTGCTTGCAAAAACAACTGCTGGTGTTAATTGGACTGGTCAGGGTGCTCATAGCACACAACAGCAAGAGTGATCAACATGCATGTCTGTGATAGAAGTATCGTAGGGACCAATAATGCTATACATGAAACAATACATCATTCAGCCCTGCTGGATGAACACATCGCTCTGCAGGTTTTGTTTATTATTTTGACCTGTCCTAACCTTCAATATTCTTCCCTATGTGCTAAATGATAGACATTCTGAGTTATTTTGGTTGTGTCGAAGTAAAAAAAAATACCAAACATTCCGGAGTCTAAACTTTCCAGGAATGTAATTTGGCAGGTCTGATATCTTCAGAGTCAAGCTTCACAGTAGTGTGCACCATTGTAACACAGTGATACGTTTGTCCTAACATTACACTTAGCCCATCAAGTTGTCGAATGCAACCTCAAACTGAGAGGTTAATATCTTATAACCATGTTTCGGTCACCAAATGAATGTAGACCACAATTCCAAAGCATGCAGTTTGCCCTTTTCATTTCTAAGCTCTTATATAAACTGGACCTCAGGTGTGAATGATTTGTACAGATAACAAAGACAAAAAATGTCTCTGGATCCACATTTTTTACTTTGAAATGTTTAAAAATTCCTTAACAGAAATAAGCCCAATTTTCTAAACCATTGCTCCCACACAACGTAAAACACCCAACTGCTGGGTCTGCCCTGGTCAACTTCCTGGAAGCTTATCCAGAGGTCCCCAACACCACAGTAGTACATGCACCTGTGGATCCTTACGATTCATTATCACTAAATATATAGATCCCTGTTTAGCTCCTCAGGTTTGCTCCAGTCGTGCACATTTCCAAGCTGTTCAGCTCCGTGTTGTTTTGCTACTTCTCCTCTGGGACTGAGTGCTTCGGCCGTCTCTGTCCCGGTCCTACACTGACCTTTTGCTGCCTCTGTTCTCCATCCTGGACTGACCTTTCCACGTCTCTCTTCCCATCCTACACTGACCTTTTGCCTGTGCCCCTGACTTTGATTTTAGCCTTTGTGTTCTTGTACCTTTGCATCTCTTTAGAACTTGCAACATGGGAAGATTCTAGATTGTTCTGTGGCTCGCAACAAATTCAGACTGTATTGCGCACTGTGGTGTAGCAGAAGGAGCCACATATCTTCAGTGACCTTTCAAGAACCAAAGGACTAGATGGCGCAGGATGAAGAACGTGACTGTTTTGTGGAATGAAAGTTATGAGCGAACTACAAGCAGAAGCAGGTGCATGTCTTGGGTGGCGACATGGCATAACTTTGCTTTGAAAAGTGCAAGTGACAAGGACGCAGGCAGAGTGCTGCGTTCAGTTCAACGGCGCCTTCCGTTTAAGAAACAAGTTATTGGGAATGTGAGTTTACCGAAAGGAAATCAGCATGTGCTGAAAGGAAGAAGGGCGATTGTAGTACAATTGTTTTCTATTTATACCTATTTATTATAAAATCATGTTTCACATAATGTCAATGGTGCCGTGGTTATAATGTTGGCATCACGTGAATATTGGCTGTGTTTTTCGAAATAGCCTACTGCATACTACTATTGTACTGATTGGTCTCCACATCTGTATGCAGTATGAAAACAAAATAAATATTTGCAGACAGTCAGATGACGGACTACTTCCGTCATGCAACGATGGTGGAAAAGATCTTTCCCAAGTGGGCAGAGCCTTCAAACGTTCACGTGAACACATAGTAGTGTTTGCATGTCGCATACTGGATACTATACTGCATGCTACTATGGGTACTAGTGTGCAGTACATACTAAGTGCAACAGTACACAGTATGTACAAATACAGTATTTCTAATTTTCAAATAGGCTATTTCATTTATTTTATTAAAAGCAAATGCTTTTATGTGTTGACTACAATAAATATTATTTGAAATATACTTTCAAAATGCTTGTAGAAGAAACACTAATATATTCAGACTACACTTCCAAATCATTTGTGGGGACATGACCCGAGTGTAAATTTCACAGAGGTAGCGAGAAGAATAAAACTGTATACCCAGAGTGTAAATATATGTTTAGCTGGATACATTTTGGACAGAAAGAAATACTGTTGTGACAACAGCTATTTGGACAGAAATGCTGTAAGTAAACCAAGACTGGTCTAGTTTAAGCCTTCAGGCCCAGAGTTGGAGGGAAGTGTGTGTAATATCTCAGCTAACACTGTGGTTGGTTTGAGAAGCCAAGTTATTACCGGCGGCCTTACAGAGACCTTTAACACGCTACTCTAATGCCAATGCTGAAATCACAAGAGGAAACATTATGACATTTGCATTTGTACGTCTGACCAGCGTCTGCAGTTCACCAATCCAACCCACAAAAACAACTTAAACAGAAGTGCAAGAAAACAGACTCCTCGAGTTTGGTGATCTGTGTGAAACGTGTGCGGCTCAACATTGTTGTATGTCCTCTTCTCAGTTCCCTGAATGGATTTATTGATGAGTTTTCAGGTGATGTTATCTCCTAGTCAGGGAGTGTTGGAATATGAGTTTCCCAAGTTCTATTTCAGGAAACAGATAAATATGGCTCTCCACCCACAGATATCCCCAAACCCTTTTTCCTGGAAGATGTTGACAGTGTAAGTTATATATTATGGGTTGCCTCTTCATAAATTACAATACAGTATACTGCGCCGTACTGTGCTTCATTTACCTTTTCTTTCAGCTCTGCGACTGTCATGCCAGGATTGACCAGCATTGTGATAGGAATGTAGGCGGCGGACTGCGCGTCCCCAACGCCGACTTTCAACCTACGTTTAAACAGCAGGCCGTGTCAGTTAACGTGCGAAGTATTTCATCTTCACAGAGGGAATGGCGGACGAGCGCTAATCGTGTCAGTCTACCTCAGGTGCTCGGAGGAGTACGCGTCCGGGCTGAGCTGCACGCGCACGGGCACGCGCAGGGGAAGTAGCTGCTCCAGGTGTCTTGCCGCTTCGGCGTTATCGCCGATGTTGATGGCCTCACTTAGGAGCTTGGCCACTTCCTCGGCTGGCAGACACAACAGACATTGCAGTAGCCTTATAAGACACAGTAATGGTCTAACCAGATGTTGAGACAGTGTTTACCCAAGCACTTACAGGATTACATGGAAATGACAAAAGTAACAAATGTATGAATTAATTAATGTAGTGGCAGTAGTGGTGGTGGTGGTGGTAACAGAAGTAGTGTATGGAGCATGCCCCAATAGTCATTCAAATAGATGCAACTACAGCCAGAGCTAATGTTACGAAACGGAGGACATGTCTATGTTGCCTAATAGGTCCGCTGTGTTTTCTTGCATGTACCTTTTTTAATGTTATATGCGCTGTAAGGGACAGCCATGCCTTGATCTACACGTATAACACACAAAAAAAGAGTTAGTCCATCACATTTAAAAAAAACTGCTCACACTCCAACGCATACGAATTTAAAATAAACATTTCGTTTCTCATATTTACAATACGGATAGCCTAAATGAAAATGTTTATGCTCAGTGAGGAGTAAAACTGATGTACATGACAGTCTTTGAAAGCTAAAGGGAACTTAACTAATATGAAATTATGTTGTTTCATCAAATTAACAATAAACCCCGCGGCAAGGGGTTTAAAAACAATGAATTAAAACTTACCTTCTGATTAAATACCTTCGTTTTCAAACTTGCTACGTCAGGCCGGTTGTTCGTTTCTCCTTAAATTTAAATCATTGCAAAATTAAAAGCGAAACTTAGATATTTTTCAGGAAGTAGCTCAGTTACTTCAGGATGGGTTTGGGGATTGCATCAAAGCGCTTGCCTTCAGCCGGTTCTGCTTCACAGCTGTTTGGACCTTTCAGACTGTGGGCCGTGCATGCAAATATAACAGCGTCTGAATCCTTACGCTTCATCTAACAACTCCGAACTGAATGTAAAAAAAAAAAAAGTTCACCTACGCATAATGAACTTCAATATGACTGAATTAGTAACACATCAGTAAGGCATTTCTGTTAGTATATCCATTTTCTTTCATATTAACAATGTTTTTTAATCTTTATAAAAAATACAACTTTGGGGTATTTTTATGTAACACACGTTCATGGTATTTATGCCTACACTCTATACTCTATAGGCCTATATGGTTACCGCCCCTTTCGTTCCAACCGCGTGCACGCAACCAGCATAGTCTTCAAGTGATTCTGCGCAGATCAGCAAGATCTGCGTCATTTGAACCCATCCAAAATTCGGGTCACAGCTCTACAAAACTGTCGTAAAACTGTCGTGAAACAAGTCGCATGGCGTTGATCATGCCGGGAGGACCAATTCTAGGTAGCCAGTTAGAAATATAATTCGTAGTTTTCTGTGACTCGATATCCCTGTAGTTACATGAGTAGTTATAAAATATTACTTAGCTCAATATTAATGTTGATTAGCTATACGCTAGTCGTCTGTCCAAGGGGTTTGGTTTAATTTCCCCTTGATTCGCCAGCTAGCCGAGCTATCAGCTAAGTTGCTCGCTCGCATTACGCCGCCGTCTGCCGTTAACGCTGCTAGGACCGCTTTGCTTTAACATTTCTGTTGTGTATCGCCGTGTTCTTATTGTGGCTGAGATTTTTAGACTGCTGACACTGGCGTCATTGCCAAGTCACCCTCATCTTCTTGTCTAACTGTGCAGTGTTGAGACGTTATGGATGAAGAACTCGCGTCTTATGATCGAGTCGTGTACAAAAACGCCTCCGTGTACCAATATATGAAGATCTGTCTGTAAGTGTGAACGGCACATTTTTAGTTATTCGGACATTTCACGGGTCTTCCTGCTGCGGTTTTTCACAATACACCACAAGCGTCCTAATATAGTAATAATGGGGACAGTCATGGTCTTGTGACCGGAGGGTCATGGGTTCTATTCCCAGGCCTGAGGCCATGACTGGGGTGCCTAACCCCAACTACTCCCCGGGCGCCGGGCTAGGGCTGCCTAGCCCGCTCTGGGCACGTGTGCACCACAGCCTAGTGATCACTAGTGTGTGTGTGTTCTGACTGCACAGATGGGTAAATGCAGAACAAATTGGAGGACAAATTTCGAATGGGGTGAAAATCACAATTGACTAATGTGACTAATCTTAATACTGACCATGTATGATGGTGTTTCTTAACCCTGGGGCCAAGGATGTTGGTTTGTCTTGGGTTATGGATGTTGGGAACTGTGACAGAATGAAAAAAAAAAATGTGGACCATGAAGACTGGGTTGAGAAACATTACTGAATGCAATTCCGAGGTCACCTTCAGTAGGTTTGCACTCGTGTCCACTTTAGAGATGGTGCAACCTTCTTTCTTTTTTTGTCCCACACGCTATGTTCGCTCATTATTCAGAATATTTGGAAATGGGAGCAAAACACTCGGTGCAGAACAATTCAAGCAACTGATCATCTCTGGACTTAAAGACTTGTATGGACAGGTAGGACCTTCTTTAAAAGTTTGCAGTGTTCTACCAGATGCATTCACAAGATAGTGTTAAAATACAAATACAGATGTTTTCTGAAGTGCGACTTCACCTGAAAAGAAGCCTGAGGTTAACAGCTAAACTTTTCATCACCCGGTTGTATTGTAGGTCGGAGCTGCCTTCCCCTTTGACGTGCTGACCTTTGACCAGTGTGCACAGACAGCCATACTTCGTGTTTACAACAAGTAAGCCGCAGAACAGAGAGTTTTCGCTGAAGCTGATGCAAAGTGGAAGGAGTTTACACTTCACCTGTTGTGCCATGATTATAATACACATTTTGCATAAATGTGTAGAAGTGCTGTGTAATGTGTGATGCAGTTGTCTGTTTTGTTGATTGTTGTTGTGATTTGTGTCTCAGGGGTCTGGTGAAGTTGTGGAGTGCACTAACATTGATTGGCTCATGTGAAAATGAATCATGTGCTTTCAGAGTCACCCAGGTAAGTTCTTCATTAGCGATTATGGTTATTTTCGTTTTAAAAGTACAGTTATGTTGAGAAACCTGTAGTGCATATTGCTCAATCATTCGTCAGCTTAGCTGCAGTTTAGGTTCAGGTTCAACTTAACCACTCATGTCAGGAGTTTCCCACAGCTGGATCTACAGTACAAAGGGAGGCTGAGCAGGCAGACGTTTAGTAGACAGTTTCATTAAACGAGATCTACTATCAGGATTCTTTTAATCTGACCCAAACAAAGAATTGGGTTATAAGGATGATTTTGCCTGAGTCAATTCTATGCCAATTCTTGCATGTATAATAATGATTATTAATAATAATAATAACTTGCATGGAATTTTTTAAACAAAGCTTATTGCCAAAAGTATCTGCTCACCTTCCTTGACTCACATATGAGCTTAAGTGAGATCCCATTCCTAATCCATAGAGTTCAATATGACGTTGGTCCACCCTTTGCAGCTAAAACAGCTTCAACTCTTTTGGGAAGGCTGTCCACAAGGTTTAGGAGTGTGTTTATGAGGATTTTTGACCATTCGCCCAGAAGCGCATTTGTGAGGTCACATACTGATGTTGGATGAGAAGGCCTGGCTCTCAGTCTCCACTCTAATTCATCCCAAAGGTGTTCTATCAGGTTGAGGTCAGGACTCTGTGCAGGCCAGTCAAGTTCATCCACACCAGACTCTGCCATCCATGTCTTTATGGACCTTGCTTTGTGTACTGGTGCACAGTCATGTTGGAAGAGGAAGGGGCCAGCTCCAAACTGTTCCCACAAAGTTGGGAGCATGGAATTGTCCAAAATGCTGAAACATTCAGACTTCCTTTCACTGGAATTAAGAGGCCAAGCCCAGCTCCTGAAAAACAACCCCACACCATAATCCCCCCTCCACCAAACTTTACACTTGGTACTATGTAGTCAGACAAGTACCGTTCTCCTGGCAACCGCCAAACCCAGACTCAACCATCAGATTGCCAGATAGAGAAGCGCGATTGGTCACTCCAGAGAACGCACCTCCACTGCTCTAGAGTCCAGTAGCAGCGTGCTTTACACCACTACATCCGACGCGTTGCATTGCACTTGGTGATGTTTGGCTTGGATGCAGCTGCTCGACCATGGAAACCCATTCCATGAAGCTCTCTGCACACTGTTTTTGAGCTAATCTGAAGGCCACATGAAGTTTGGATGACTGTAGTGATTGACTCTGCAGAAAGTTGGCGACCTCTTCGTACTATGCGCTTCAGGATCCGCTGACCCCTCTCCGTCAGTTTGGATGGGTGAGGGAAGACTTTTGGCAATACTGTATAGTGTAGCTTTGTACATGTACGATGAAATTAAGGTGTGCAACTTAGCAGGGGTCTTATGACAAAAAAACTACAGAATAAAAACATAGAACTTAAAAAATTTTGTTGCACATTTTGTATGCATACATGCATGTATATATTTTTACATTTTTTTTTTTTTAACAATAAATATTGCAAAACTTTCACAGGATATGTTGGATAAATGTTGCACAAGGGAAGCTACTGTAAGCTACAAAGTGTCGGCGCTTACTATAGGCTAGTGCAGAGCTCAGTACAGTTTGTATAGTTCAGTGTGTAGAGCTTACGGAGCTCTGTGCCAGGTTTAGGGTGGTGGCAGACTTGCGTAGTGCATGCTTTGATGGAGCTGTAACAGTTTCCTGGAGCAGAAACGTAAACAGCTGATGGGTGAGGTTTGAGTCTGGGTCTTTTATGGGTCTTTTATGATGCAAGATGCAGGCATCAAGACGTAGATGTGTGCTGATCATCTGGACTGTGTTTATAACTCAATAGTGCCATCTTATCATTGCTGTACCAATGTAAGATCCCATGAGTCAGAACACACTCTTTGAGCCGTGATATAAAAGAGTCCAGCAACTATTGCTATGGGTTTGCTTTTGCTACGTGTTGTGAGAACGCAAAGCCGCTGTTGTTTCTTCCTTGCCAGAGAGTTTGTGTTTGTTGACCACGTGAGATCTTCAGAAACGTGTTTGTTTCGGGTTAGGAACCCGAAGCTGGAGAGGTGTGTGTGTGTGTGTGTGTGTGTGTGTGGAGTGCAAAGTTGTTTTAGCACCAGCTTGTTGGCCTTTGCACCTCTTCGCCTGCACGATGACTCATCACCCCATGACTCGTCGCCCATAGCGATCAGCCCCAACACTGCCGTATCATCTGCAAGTCTGATAACCCTGTTTGTGTATTGATATACGGTCCCGCGTGTACAGGGAGTGGAGAGGTGTGGCCAGCACACAGCCTGATCGAGCCCCCGTGCTGAGTGACAGGCTCCGTCCTGGAGCTGGCTGGTTTGGTAGGGAGTCTTTTGACCAGACGCAGATGGTGTGGTTGGACTGTTGGGAGACCAGCCTGCTGGGGATGGTGGTGCTAAACGCAGACAAACAGTTCTGCACATGCTGCTCACTGCCGGAGCACTACAGTATGGAGAGCAGCAGAAGAGGGGTTACCTGTGTGGGTCCAGAGCGGGTGGAAGTGCAGACGCCATGTAAGGATCAGGCTCTCCAGGCATTTGATACGTATTGGTGTCAATGTGACTGGCGTAGTAATTGAGGCAGGTTTAGGACTGGTGCCATTTTAGATGATTTTAGGTGAGCACTGTGCCGGGGATAAACTGATGTTTGTAAGCACTCCAGCCAACTGAAAGACGGATGAATTTTAATTCTAAGTACTGATGATCTAACTTTAAATAGCTAGTTCGTTCTTTACCATTTGAGGCTGAGCAAAAATACCACATTAAAAGAAATGAAACTAGCAATATTGGTTTCAAGACAGAGATGTGTTCTAATGTCAGTGTCTTTTAGCATTTTGAGAATGATTTCTGAGTATCCCAATCCCAACTGTCCAGATATCCATGTCTATGTATACTGGAAGGATTTTTACTTTGCTAAACAGAAAAAAGGAACTTTTAGCCAACGCCCCCTAGCAGTACCACCTCTTTAACCTTATGAAAAGCGACATCTAGTGGAAGTTAGGTGTTGTTTGAAATCTACGCTATATGGGTTCAGTTTGAGCGCTAAACCACAAGTTCCAATGGTGACAAAAAAAGAAAAGTGAGCTTTTCCGGTTTATTCTTGAAACCACGGTTAATGACTCTGTAATGTCATATGTGCCTTATTTGGTTACTGAACTTGTATCTTTTTCCAGCAGATGGCAGTAAAAGTAAAAAAGTATATTTGTACTTTTTTTTTTACAAATATACAATTTTTTTTGTATATTTTAATATTAAAGCATTTAATATTATGTGCAACAGACCAGGTGTTTGCTCCCATTTTATTTGCTATAAGCTATGGAAGCAAAACCTCTTGGGATCACATTGTTCACATTCATCAACAAACCTGTCATTTGAATTGCGTTTTTATGTCCGCTGCTCTTCCAGGTTTCGCCATTCTTATTAGCCTTGTCTGGGAATAGTCGCGAGATGGAGGTGTAGTAGCCCAGCTGCCCCCGAGAGGCTCCGCCGAGCGTCCCTGAAAATGACTTCCGTCCTGAGAAGGAGCCTGTTTGGCACAAACCTGCGCCACGCTTTGGCTGCAGCCGCCGGCGGGCTGGCCAGGTCCCCCCGGAGCGAGCGGAGCAGCCGCAGGGCCCTCCATGTGGGCCAGCACGCCTCCATCACCAAGGCCTTCACCGCCAGAGATGTCGCGCTCTTCGCCGAGCTGACCGGGGACACGAACCCTCTTCACCTTGACCCCGAGTTCGCCAAAACGACGTCTTTCCAGGCCCCCGTCGTCCACGGCGTGCTGATTAACGGACTCGTCTCAGCAGTTTTGGGGAGCAAAATGCCCGGACCAGGCTGTGTGTTACTTTACCAGGAAATTCGCTTCCCGGCACCTCTGTATGTGGGGGAGGAGGTGCTAGCCGAGGCAAGGGTGAAAAAGATCAAAATGTCTTTCGCTTTTGTTTCCATTTCCTGCTCGGTCAGAGACAAAGTGGTTATGGAGGGGGAGGTTGTGGTCACGATGCAGGAGCACACATGAGAAGAACACTGAAGAAACTCTGTTTTAAAAACCTCCGTTTTGCTCTTTCAGTTTCCCTTAAGTGTTGTGTTGTTTCTCAAGTCATTTTTTGAATTGCCTTTTGTTCAAATCAAATAAATGTTTCCCCTTTTCGGAGACGTTACAAACTGATTGCTTATGGTGCCTTGAAGGAGTCGCTGTATTTGGAAACACCTTTTTAAAATGTTGCACACACACCTGGCTTGCTCATAGCTTTGGTAATTGAGACTTGCTAAACCTCTGCAGTTCTTCATCAATTTCTCTGCAGCACTAAGTGTGTTTTGACTAGTAAAAAAAAGTCACAAACCTTGCTTTAAATCAGGCTTGCTCAGACGTTTACAAATGGCTGAGATTTACCGTGTAATATTAATGCCCTCTGAACAAACTTATATGTGCATGAGTATACTGTGAGTTTTTATACTCTAACTTTTGAGTATTAAAAAAAGAGTATAAATATAAAAGGAGCTTCGTCAGTGTTTCTGAAATATGTTTAGCCTACTACAGAGCTAGCTACACAAATGGTTGTGGTTATTAATCGACAAATTTATATTTGGCTATGGATTAAAAATACTAAGCCTATTTGTAACATAATTTGGGATTTATTTTCCAATGATTCGATTCCTCTTTTAGATAATCCGGTTGGATGCAACGGGGCCAGTTTACATCAATTATATGATTATCCCGTACTGAGCGCCCAGCTTTCATACACCGTCGTAACGTTTATTGTCCCGTTATCATTTTGAAAACTACATATCGACAAATTAGAATTTGCTTTTCATTTCGTTTCCTTGTGCTATGGCTGTTCTTTTTTTTATTATCTTTTACTTGCCGTTGTAACGTGTATGCTGCATTGAGATTTCTCGGTATAAATTGCTTAATCGTGGCTTCATTTTGTTTGTAGTTCATTTCTGTATTTCGTCGCGCTTACATTATTTCGTTTACACTTCTACGTGTTTCCGTTACTGTCACATAACGTAGACGGGGGAGGCGTCGGTGCGTTTACCGACCGAGGCGGGATCTTTGCGGCATCAGACCACTGCGAACCAGAGGAAGTAATGTCGCCCTGTCACCCTCCGCCACAATGACGAGTGTAACGCTTTTTATCTGAAAGGTTTCCGCCAGCAAGCCTCACACGGGTGCGACGTGTAATCGGTTGCGGCTCGTCCGTGGTTCACTGGGATGGCGTTCATGGAGACGCCGTCCGTCGGGAAGGTTCTGCTGGACGACACGGTCCCGCTGACGGCGGTAATCGAAACCAGCCAGAGCTTGCAGTCTCACACGGTAAGCGAGAGGGGGGGCGACCACATCACGGGATTGAACGCAGGCAGTTTTTTTAGGAAGGACGGCTAACCGAGCTTTATGACCGGTAAACCGTCAGGGGAAACAGCCTGTCCCGTCCCGGCTTAAGTAGCTGTGGTTAGCCGGACAGCTAACCGAGATATCAGGCTGAGGAGCCTGAAGTGTTGCTAGGTAATCACGTAGGTGTGCTAGCTCGCGCTCGCTACGTCACACATCAAGCTGGTTAGCCAGGATATGCGAATGTCATGCAGCCAGCTAGTTGTCATAGTTACACTGCTAACTAGGCGATGCGTTAGCAGTGAAGCTAACGAAGTGGACGAGGCTAACGGGGCTAGCTCGCTAGCTGTCTGAGAACTGGCATTTAACATGCAGCTAGTTCATAATAATAATAATGATAACTGGCTAGACTGTTGTATTTAAGGTTTGCTTTATCTAGCCAAGCTGGTCATTAACTGTTAGAATTATGATTAATTCGTAAGATAGCCAACTAGTCGGGTCTAGCTTTCGATATCGCGTATCGGCCTGAACTAGCCTAGCTGGTTAGCTGATGCTAACGCCGTATCTGGGAGATACTAGTGAGCTGGTTAGCTACGTTGGCTAACACGACAGCTAGGGTCTAGTATCAGCGTGACCTGCGTTTTTCATCACATGCCCACGTAGCCAGCTGGCTTGATATTTTCGCACATTTCCATTGAACTCTGTGCAGGTTAGACAGTATTTTGAGCTGCCAGTTACGCCTAAAACAAACGTTTTTATAAAGCAGCAAGTGGAGACGTTTGTCAGTATCCTGATAGTGTGTAAAATGCTGTTAAGTCATGCAATTACTTGGATATTTTCGCTTAGCTTCAGCGGTAGCTACATTATTGTATCACATTGTATCACTTCATAATGAGAGCGTTAGAAATTTGCATTTAGTTTTTTTGTTTCAGTTATATTTTTAGTAGTGTTTTTGGTGGATCAGGTGCACTCAATATCTTCCCTAGAGAAAAAAAACACTGTATAAATAGAAGTAGCAAATAAAACAGAACTGACACTTTACTCACACACTGGAGCCTGTTACACCTGAACTTTGGACGTCCAATTTATCCCACTTCTAATCCCACATGATTAAGTTTATTTAGCTTGACCAATAAACCAGAAAGAGACCAGTCATGTTTCTACATGGGTCTTGGGGGAGTTAACAACCTTAAGTGTTTAGCTATGAAACTTTCTGCTGAGAAGGAACAAATACTTTGGTAATGTAGATTTAATAAATATTAGTGCTAATCACACTCATAGGTATTTTTCTAACCAGCCAAGGCTCTTGTCATTGTGGATTTGTCAGTATTTTATTGCTGTTCTTTTTATTACCAGGAATACATTATTCGAGTACAAAGGGGAGTCTCCACAGAAAACAGCTGGACTGTAAGTGAACTGGATCAGCTGGGCCTAGTAGACTGAAGGCCTGTATATTACATTCTTCTTTTGAGAGTCGTAATCTTGGGATTTGGAGATCCTGTGTGAGGGTGCATGCAACCCACGCACAGGATGCACATGTTAAACATAACTGGGACCAACTGCCCAACTTTCTAAAATCAACATTTTGCAATTCATTTTGCAATTTTAGTGCACACACCCAAAATGCTCAAAAACTTGCTTAGGACAGCTGACATAGTAATCATTTGCATTATAGCTGTAAAACTGGTTTATTTATAAACCAGATTTTGAAAGATCCTATCACTAATTTTTGTGTGAGTTCTGCACCGATATCTGTAGACTGGCTGTATATGTAATGGTCTCCTGTTCACCAAGTTCATCTCTATGTGCACAGCTCCTAAAAAGGATGTAAGATGACTTGCCATTTATTTACTGTTGTTACAAGCCAAAGAACCTGACAAAAAGTTAAAAAGTTAATTTGGCCTTTCTTTTTGTTTTATATTTAACTTAACTATAGTCTTTTAAGACTAAACTATTCTTTTTTCTACTAATCTTCTTATGCTGGATATATTCAGTATTGTTTGAAAGAGAAACATTTAACATTTTTCTATGCTGATGTCACAGTTTCTCAGGTAAAAGAAACCTGGTTATCGATTAGGTTATCGATTAGCTATTAGGTTATCGAGTTTTGTGACTGAAGGAATATTTTTCTCTCTGATATTTGCAGGTCATTAGGAGATACAGTGACTTTGACATGCTTAATAATAGTTTGTTGGTGAGTAAAAAAAATTGTGATTTCTGGAACAAAAACCTCTTTGTTTGTGAAACCGAATATGACTTACTGGTATTTCCGCTGACATGACCAGCAGTAATGCTGTAGTTTTCACACAAATTAGGATGCGTTTTGCTGACTGTTCACCATTGTATTTCCTGTGAGTTCCCCTGAAATCCCTCTTTCCAGTAAAAGCAATTTTGGATGCATTGTTTCTTTTCCATTTTTGTCCCTTCTTTCTTACCGTCCAGAGAAAAGTCTTCTTTTTGCTCTCTGCCTCCACTACCTCTTGCCTCTACGTCACTGACTTTTTTCCCCCTCTACTTCTTGCTTCAGATATCATGCCTCAACCTGCCTCTTCCTCCCAAGAAGTTGATAGGGAACATGGACAGAGAGTTCATAGCCGAGCGGCAGAAAGGTCTTCAGGCGTATCTGAACTTCCTCACGCAGCACCACATCCTCTCCAGCTGTGAGCTGGTCAAAAAGTTCCTTGATACTAACAGTTATTCTGCAAACTACACAGGTATGGTCATAGGTGGGTTACCGGGGGGACAGTGAGGCTTCTCGCTTGCGTTGGCAAAGAAATATGGTATAGAGTTTAGTACATGTAATATCCATCAAACATGAGAAGCGCAATCCCTGATGAAAGAATATTTGAGGCCAAATGCCGTAGTATTAATGATCTTGAGCAGACCTCAATGCTAAATTAATGTAAACATTTTTGCAGTTTCCTTCATTGCTTCTAATGCAGTCTCTAGAACCCTTTTTAAATATGCTAAATATCCCAAATCTCCCATGTAACACACTACTGAATGGTTTCCAAATTCTAGCTTTAAATAAATAGTTGTAGGAGATCTGCATATGATTTGAGTCGAAGTTTTCCTTGTTCTCTTACAATTAATTTGGTTTCTTATAAAGTACAGTTAATTTGACTTCTTTGCTTTTAATTGACTTTCAGCGGGTTTGTTAATTTTTCTAACTTTAACGCTTATCTTTTCCAGAAATAGCCTTACAGCAGGTGTCCATGTTCTTTAGGTCAGACCCAAAATGGGAAGTTATAGAGCCTTTAAAAGACATGGGTAAGTTAAAATAGAATCCCAACACCTGACCAAGTCTGGGGCAGTATTACCAGTAACACTGGTATGGCAACCTGTTTGCTCTGTTATGGTGTTTTTTTTTTTTTTTTTTTTTTTTTTTTGGTGGATGTCTGTTTAAACCTGTTTATGGTGAAGTCACGCTGTGCTTATTTACAAAAGTTAACATAATGTGTTTTTTACATGCTTACATTATGGCAACATTTGGAAAAAGGTTTTTGGAAAGAGAAAAGAGCTATTTATGTTTAATATCTTGTTATGGGTTATAGGTTGGTTGTTTGTGGATTTTGATATTAATTCTTTATTAATATCGGGTTTACTGTCATGTTCTGCAGAAGTTCAGTAGATTTCTTAGTTGGAGACTACAGATCTCAATTCAGTTCACAAAACCTAATCGGACATATAAGTGTATAGTGTAAACCATAGTCAGACATATGCTCTTTTTAGACAACATGGCAGGCAGTAGCACACACTATGTAGGTTTGACACAGAGGCCACGAATTTATTTCATATTAGAATAGTAATTGCAGTTTTATTATGTCTAAGAGTCTTACGAGGTATATGGGCCTATACGATGAGTCTTTTGTTGCTTGATCCAAGTTTCACAGTGAGGTTAAAAAAATTATATCTTTAGTCACAATTTTTCCATTCCAGTGTGTTTTTTCCTTTGCGTTTTAATATCACAAGGATGATTTTGCATCAAAGATTTATGAGATTAAACATGGGGGGTTTGAAAAGAAAAAAATACATGGGTCATGTATTTAATTAATATTATTTATGTATTTGCATATTCGTGGCACAGGGTGGAGATTGCGAAAGCGGTACTTCTTGGTCAAAAATAAAGAGCAGCTGAAGGAGCGACAAGTCTTGAGTTGGGTGAGTTCCTTTAAAAACCCCCCAAACTCCCCCCTGCTCTGGGGCAAGCACACTGCCACACCTCACCAGCACACTGTGGTCCTGGTCCGCTGCCCCGTGTTGCTTAATTCTGTTCATTGCATAACTCTTGATTTAACATGGGCTTAACACGTTACTTCCTTTTTATGTGAGTTTCTGTAATTAACAACTGTTCGTGAGGTCCGATTAAGCAAGCTTTAATATTCCTGACCGGTTGCCTTGCTGTTCTGCCTGCAGGTGGACTTTGGTCCAGATAAGTTCTTGTCCGACAAAGATCTGCAGTCCACAATGAAGCTTCTGCCTTCTTTGGCTGTGAGTCTTCCATTTGGAACATTTCCATGTTCATCTCTCATGAAAATCAATGTAGATTTGAGCACTAAGAATAGTGTATAAACTACACCACAATGAATTTCAAAGTTCTGTCATGTGGCATTGAAATATGCAGCAATTTGAGCTGAATTGATCATCACTGAATCTTCGCTCACTTATTTGCATACTTCATGCACAGGAAACAAGCACATGCCAGTCCCTAATTTACATATAATTTATTCTCATATCAATGTAATTTACATGAAACTAGCTAATTTCAACGATTCCAATACTGAGCCAGTAAGAGTAAAGTAGTCAGCAGATTCTCCAAAACTGGAAGGAGAAAAAGCAAAGAAAGATTGTATAGCTAAATTGGAGGGTGAGAAAATTATTTTTACAGATGCTGAAATGGATATTTATGTGCAAGGGTGCAAATGTTGATAAAAATAGAGCCCTGTTCTCAGGTAGCATCAAAATTTCAGGCAGTTGATTGGCCAGTCTAAAAATCCAAGCCCTTGCCAGGATATCTATTATTATCATTATTATTATTGTTGATGTTTTCTGTTTTTATTATTTTTTTTACTGTTGCTTGTTCTGTATTACTAATTATGATTAAGTCACATACAGCAGGTGAAATAAGTATTGAACACGTCACCATTTTTCTCAGTAAATATATTTCTAGAGGTGCTATTGACATGAAATCACCAGATGTCTAACAACCCAAGTAATCCATATATACAAAGAAATCAAACCATAAATGTCCAGAAATTAAGTTTTATGTAATAATGTGGAATGGCACAGCGAAAAAGAATTGAACACGTGAAGAAAGGGAGGTGCAAAAAGTCATGGAAAGCCAAGAGACCATCTGAACTCTCAGTAATTAGAGAGCATTCCTGCCCCTTGTCAGTGCAAATTAATATCAGCTGATTCAGTCCCAAATGTTGGCCAGGTATCACACAAGAAACAAACATCTCATGATGGGTAAAAGTAAAGAGCTCTCTCAAGACCTTCACAACCTTATTGTTGCAAATCATAATGATGGCATTGGTTACAGAAGGATTTCTAAACTTCTGAAACTTCTGTTGGGGCCATAATCCGGAAGTGGAAAGAACATCATTTCACCATAAACCGACCACGACCAGGTGCTCCTCGCAAGATTTCTGACAGAGGAGTGAAAAGAATGATCAGCAGAGTTGTCCAGGAGCCAAGGATGTGTGGAGCTTCAGAAAGACCTGGAATTAGCAGGTACAGTTGTTTCACAGAAAACAATAAGTAATGCACTCAACCGCCATGACCTGTGTGCACACTCGCCACGCAAGACTCCACTGCTGAAGAAAAAGCATGTTGAAGCTCGTTTAAAGTTTGCTGCACAACATTTAGACAAGCTTGTGAAATACTGGGAGAATATAGTCTGGTCAGATGAGACCAAAATTTAACTCTTTGGATGCCATAATACACATCATGTTTGGAGGTCAAATGGCACTGCACATCACCCCAAAAACACCAACAGTGAAGTTTGGAGGTGGGAGCATCATGGCGTGGGGCTGTTTTTCAGCATACGGTACTGGCAAACTTCAAATAACTGAAGGAAGGATGAATGGAAAAATGTACAGAGACATTCTTGATAAAAATCTGCTTCCATGTACCAGGATGATGAAGATGAAACGTGGGTGGACATTTCAGCAAGACAATGACTCCAACACAAAGCCAAGGAAACTCTCAGTTGGTTTCAGAATAAGAAAATAAAGCTGCTAGAATGGCCCAGCCAATCACCTGACTCGAATCCAATAGAAAATCTATGGAAAGAACTAAAGACCAGAGTTCATAGAAGAGGCCCATGAAACCTTCAAGATTTGAAGACTGTTTGTGCCCAGAGTGAAGCATGGGGCTGGATCAGTGATGGTTTGGGCTGCCATATCATGCCATTCCCTTGGCCCAGTACTTGTGCTAGATGGGCGTGTCACTGCCAAGGACTACCGCACCATTCTGGAGGACCATGTGCATCCAATGGTTCAAACATTGTATCCTGAAGGCGGTGCCGTGTATCAGGGTGCCAATGCACCAATACACACAGCAGGACTGGTGAAAGGTTGGTTTGATGAACATGAACGTGAAGTTGAACATCTCCCATGGCCTGCACAGTCACCAGATCTAAATATTATTGAGCCACTTTGGGGTGTTTTGGAGGAGCGAGTCAGGAAATGTTTTCCTCCACCAGCATCATGTAGTGACCTGGCCTCTATCCTACAAGAAGAATGGCTTAAAATCCTTCTGACCACTGTGCAGGAGGCCCTACACCATAGTAATAAATTATTGTGGTCTAAAACCAGGTGTTTCAGTTTCATTGTCCAACCCCTGTAGTTTCTCCATACCGGAGGCGTCTTGAAGCTGTCATTGCCAACAAAGGCTTTTGTACAAAGTATTCAGTACATTTCAGTTAGCGTGTTCAATACTTTCCCCCTGTGCCATTCTAAATTATTACACATAACATTTCTGGACATCTATGGTTTGATTTCTTTGTATGTATGGATTACTTGGGTTGTTACCGGTGAAAATTTCATGTCATTAGCACCTCTAGAAATATATTTACTGAGAAAAATAATGACGTGTTTATTTCACCTGCTGTATGCATTTTTACAAATGTTAATTCTCCCAGATTTCCTAGCTTTAGGCTATAGAGTCTCTGACCAGACATGACTTTGATACTGCAGATATACCAGCGAATGACACAGCTATAAAATTTGCAAAAATAGATTTTACAGCTGCTGATGGAAAAAGGGGCACGCGTTCTCACTCTTCATTGCCTTAAATTCCACTCTCCTTGCTAAACGAAGCTGATCTAATTAAACTGCCATTATTGCATTTCCAAATCGCATCACAGCCTTAGTCTGTTTTTCTTTCCAGTTATCCAGAATTGTCTGGGTAAATGTGCTTTGCCTCATCTCCATCTCGTTGTGTAGCTGCTAATGACATGAGAGAAATAATGCCTCATGACATTGTGTGAGAATCACAGCGAGGAGCAGCATCCAGCCGTGAGGAGAAAGATGGCGGTGGCTGTTTTGGTGTTATTTTTGTCTCACGTTTTCTGTGCATGGAGGTGGCTTGACAGTCTCTACCTGTTCTCTTTCTTTGCCTAAGCAACATGACCGTCTGCATTTTCTACTGCCTGTGTTTTGCTGGTAACTACTTGCATTCATTCACTGCAAACACAGCAATGTTTAACCATTTTCTTTCTTCTTTCTCCTTCTTTATTTGGCCTTTCAGCATCCATACATCTGTCCAGTCACGTTTGCCTCTACTAGTGAGTCTTCAGCTTTAGTGATTCGAATGTTCAACGAAAAAGGCACGCTTAGGGATCATATTTGCAAGGTACGTTTCACTTCATTGTGTATTACATTATGATTAAATTTTTTTTTGTCTTCACAGATGTGAAGATGTGCGTTCACAGTCTTCAGAAATCACCTAAATTTAATTTTTTCCATCTCTCATGTGCTGATTCTCCAGGTGAAGCCCAAGGAACCATTCCTGAAGAAGTACTGCAACCCCAAGAAGATCCAGGGTTTGGAGCTTCAGCAAATCAGAACTTTTGGGAGACAGATTTTGGAGGTCTGGCATTATAACTTTGCTGGCTAATGGTAGAGAAATTTGTTATATTTGGCAATAGGTGTTGGCACAGTTGAATGAAATGTAATTGTTTATTTACTGTTTAGCGCTGTGGTAATAATAAGTGCCCACAGTGTATGTCTTGTAATCTAATAACCATCTACACTGTATTTTCTGTAATTGAATCAAAATTTTTGTCTCTTTTGTTCACTTTTGTTTAATCGTATCTCTCTTTCTATACTAATTTAGGCTTTAAAATTCCTACATGATAAAGGATTTCCGTACGGGCATCTCCACGCCTCCAACATTCTCATTGAGGACAACACATGCAAACTCCTGGACATTGAAAACTCCCTGCTGGGGCTTCCCTCTTACTACCGGCCCTATGTGTCACAGTTTAGAAAAATTAACGTGAGGAGTTGTTCTTTTCCCGTTGACTGCTTCATTATAGTTCTGAACTAACATGGTGTGCTAATTATCTTTAACATTATGCTTCCAGACCACAGAAAATATTGACATCTACTCTTTTGGACACTTGCTGTATGAAATGACATATGGGAGGCCACCAGATGCCGTCCCAGTGGACCAGTACCCGTCTGTCGCCTACACGTCAGTCGGTCAGTTGGCTGGGCCTCTTCCTCTGATCTTGTGTTGTTGGTGCAGGACTGGCTAATGTTGGGCAGGATGTTTAACATGACCTTGTGTTAACCCCCAGTCTCAGTCCTGCAGTCCATCCTGACTACTGAGGCGTGTAAAACGGACATGCCCACCGTGTCCCAGATCTTACAAACGCCGTGAGTAGTAACGTCAGTCACATCTGCGTTGTCCTACTCTTGAGTAATGATGTGAAGAAAGTGAGTAATGGTGTGGGAAATGTCTCTGCCTTCACAGCCTGTTCAGCGACGTGCAGCAGTTCAACTCAGAAAAGCCCCAGTTCAAGGTATTTCTGCAGCTTGGTTTACAAACGAATTCATGTGCAGAGTTTGTATTGTCAACATAATTCGGCGTATACCAACGTATTTTGGGATGGGACAGGCAGAATTTCAGATCGGAGCTCAGTGTTATTTATTGTTCCATGCAAATCACAGAAAAGTACAGGTCCTGTCTAACCTGTAGTCATGCAGTGTGTCCTCTTTATAATACAGATCACGTCCAAATTGAAGGAGTCCTTGAAATTGTCCAAAGAATCCATGGAAAAGCGTCTCCAAGAAGAACAGAGAGCAGTCAGTACAAAGTGGTCTTTTATCCAGACCTGCTTTCGTTACTCATGTTGTAGACGTACTTAACGTGCTTAACTTGTGTCTACTGGACCTCGTCTCGGGGATGCTAATCACTGGCACGTTTTCTTGATGCAGATTCACCAGCACAGAAGACTGACACGGGCAAAGTCACACCATGGCTCCGAAGAGGAGAAGAAGAAGAGAAAGATTCTGGCACGAAAGGTAGATGAGTGACTACAGTGTCAGACATGAAAGGAAACTAAATGAAATTAATGTGTAAATTGTCACGTCACTGAGTCAAGAGTAAAAAAGTGTCTGCTGACATTGACCTCGTCCTCCATGCAAATTAATTCATTGAAAGTCAGAGATGTCTGGTCGGTTTTGGTGGGAGTTTTGCAGACGTGTGCTCTGGCTCAGAGATGGCGCGTTACCCAAGTAGCATTAGAGGGGCGTGGCTCACAGTGCTGATACGTACAGAGCCGAAAGCTGATTACAGAAAGAGAATGTCGCCAGATATGGAGATTCTGTAACGCAGACCCATTTGGACCCTTTTAGCAGGTTTGATGGATTCCTGCAGGGAAACTGAGGACTGGCAATGAAACATATGCTACAGAAACACAGTAGAACTTGCGTTATAGAACAAGATGGAATATAAAAACACTCCTCGTGCCATCTCTATATGCACGTAGGCTACAATGAAACAGAAAGAAATAACAGGTATTAATCTGATACAGGAGTCCGATATGCGAGACCTTATGGAGATATGCGAGACCTTATGGAGATGTGCGAGACCTTATGGAGATGTGCGAGACCTTATGGAGATGTGCGAGACCTTATGGAGATGTGCGAGACCTTATGGAGATGTGCGAGAACAGACATAAAACTATATAAACTATGTAACTAAATAAAATAATGTAATAAGGTAAATAAGATGGGATAACTATTAAAATAATTAGAATAGACATGGAATGTAATTAAGTAAAATAATTTGACAGGGATGAAATGTCTCTGAGCTGTGTGTGTGTGTGTGTGTGTGTGTGTGTGTTCTGACTGCACAGATGGGTAAACTTTTTGTAAGTCGCTCTGGATAAGGGCGTCTGCTAAATGCCGTAAATGTAAATGCGGAGTACAAATTTTGATTGGGGTGAAAATCACAATTGACTAATGTGACTATCTTAATCTAATGCATGAACAGCGAATATTTGGACAAAAGCACTTTTTAAACAAACAGCAAATAGATTTTGTAACTTTCTGCTGAATATTTACCTTCTAGCTGCTCATGATACTGAGTACTAGCGATACTGACAATAGCAACCCAGACAAACCAGGCTCTCTAGGTTTAACCTAGTGTTTGGTATTTATTTTTGAGTTCTTGGACATTTTAATGGTCTCAAATGTAAATCTAATATAATACATATAAGGATGTGATTACACAGCAATACATCCTCAGAGCACTTCAATCACTGAGTTCTCTTTTTTTTAATATGCCTTCAAGGTGAATTCATTGCAATTATATCAATCGGTCGAGGAAATGACACTTGTGATATCTTGTGCCGTTACACATTTCCATCACAGAGGTTACAGAGCTGCTTTAAGAGCAGTCGATTGAAAATGCCTGCGGTCTTCACAGTCAAGAAAACAGAACATGAATGATCTGCTTTGATTTGTCTGTCGTCTTCAGAAATCCAGGCTGTCCACGTATGAAAATGAGGAGGATATTTCTGTGAAATACAACAACAACAACTCTGGTATGTTTATTTGTGTTTTGTTTGTTTACACACCAACAACACATGGGTGTTTTCTTGTCGGTATGAATTTGCACTGCATTGAGTAGTTGTCTAAAAGAATAGTGGCTGGTTGTGGTATGTTCCAGATTACACTGGGGGAAATTGGGTTGGAGGGTGTGTGTGTGTGTTTGTGTTATTTATTATTCCCCAGGATCAATAGGCAGTTTAACTAAAGCTTAAACAAAGAAACTGAAACATAATACCTGTTAGTTCATGACCCTGCAAATACACCTGAGGCCAGAACTGATTGGTTCAGCATAGCAACTTGCCAGTGAACCCAAACACCATTTCCTGATGTAGTAACGGTGTAATAGTAACACGGTGTAATGGAAGTGTCAACTGCACAAATATTGTTGAGTTGTTTAACCTGCGTGTCCTCCTGTCAGGTTCAGGGGCAAGTTCTCCACCTACATGCCCTTCTTCTCCAACTCCTCCACCTGCACCAGGTATTTTGTCTGTTTTGCCGCCCTCTGAACATGCATAAGAGTAATTGCAATTGATCGTTAGGAACAGGATCATGGCAGTCGGTTAATTTGACAGCCGCACATGAGGTAAATGAAGGTGCGTGTTTCCAAATTAGTGTGTAGGCAACGGTGCCGCCAACCAATGGTGCTGGTGAATAAATAAATCCTTTAAAGGTTGCCCCCTTGTGGTAAGAGTTGAATACTCTAATTAACCATTTTGACACTTGCTTGCTTACATTTAGATTTTCTTTACTTCAAAAAACGTCCATTCAGTAATTGCTTTGAAACGTAACCTTTTCATTTACTTCAGATACGTAACAGTATCACTCTTTTCTCACTGCTAAAAACCACTTTTGTAAACATGATCCAACTGAGCTGTACGTTCTCTAAAATGATCTATAATCTGAAATATCTTGCTCCACACCCAATAAGACGTGTATTTTGGTTCCTTTCATTCTAAAGTGAACAGTAATGTGTATCTGCCTCTCTTTCTTCCTCCTCTGCCGTCTTCAAAGTAGAGCATGCACCATTTTGAACATGTATGGGGTAAAGTAATTCAATACTAATTTCTTATCATCATAAAGTTGCAGTGCACCTTTCCTCAGTGGCAGACTTTCTAACCCCTGAACCCATAAAAATAACACCAGACACCGTGAAACTCACCTGAAACCTACAAGCAGTATTTTATTCCTGCAAACCTGGCTCACTGACGAGGTTTATTGCAACTTTAAGACTTCACAATCTGCATTGGACTTCTCAGCTGCCTTTCATTTATATGTTTATTTATTTGTTTATTTTCTATCCGCGTTTGCAGTGTAAGATGCTTGTAATTTCACAATGGAAAACAGACCATTCAGTACATTGTGATGCTTTGACCTTGTGGATTGTGATGCAATATATTTTGGATGCTTTTTTTTCTTTTCTTTTTTTATTGTTTAATTGTAATAGCAAGAAAAATGGCAGACTGTTTTGGTGGTGTGGTTTGCTAAAGAATTAAAATCTTGTCTAAGGAATCATCTCACATCTTTCATCATTCAAGGTTATGAAGTTTATTCATTTAATTTAAAAATTAAAAATGGACAGAGTACAAAGTTTGGAGACAGGGTAAGGATGTTATAACTATAGGGGGGGGAAACAGGTAGTGGACGCTATTAGTCAGATGTCTTTGGTGCAGGTTAAATGTCACTGCATTAGGTAAGTGTTAGCCATAGAATGTAGAATAAGCATAGCCATAGAATATTGCTTGTGGGATATTATGTCTCTGTGCAGTTGCCTCTAGTCATGCGATGTTTGTTGTGTGGCAATCGCAGGTGTTCCGCAAGTGATTCCGCCTCCTCCACCACCGCCGCCGCCCCCTGCTCCGCCTCCAGGGAGCGAGCGCAGCCCTCCTCCCTCCCACCCGCCCCCTGTGAGTGGCACGAGACGGGGTGCGCTCCTCAGTTCCATCCAGACCTTCAGCAAAGGCAGACTCAAAAAGGCAGAGACCAACGATCGCAGCTGTCCGCACATCTGACACTTCCTTCTCTCTTCCTTGTGTTTTTTTTTTTTTTTGTTTATCTTCTCATTTTAGTGCTTTGTTATTCGACTCATGCTGTGCCCTTTGCCTATTCCCACAAGGCGTTCAGGGTTTGGTCTTTTAGTCATGCAGACGTCGTTGGGGTTGTTTTAAAACTGGACGCAGTGGAAAGCATGAACAGTTGCTGTTTTCTATTTCGTTTCGCTCCCAAAATCAGCCGCAGATCTCGGGCTGGAGTAGTATGAGGTCTCATGACTTACTGTGCTGCTATACAGAACCAAGCCGTGGAGTCCCAGCTGTCAGTGTCAAGAATTGGAACATGTATGTGTCAGTAATAACACGTATCGCACAGTCATATTACGATAAAACAGACTTCCTGCAGCTGCGTTTTCAGCAATTTACAGATTTTGGTTGATTTTGAATTTTTCATGCAGAAATATCTTTTTAGACACTTTGACCAGTGATCTTTAATTTTGAAAAAGTTACTTAAATCTCAGTCAAATAGAATATTTTTATTCATTGTTATTTGTTGAGAGCTTTTTTTAAGAGGAAAAAATGGGAAGAAATGCTTTAGAGTTTGTGCCACATCTAACCATTGTGCCTAAACAAGTTGTATTCCTATTCTTGGAATTATGAGCTGTATATAGTTAATTCTCCAACTAGCAACACTATGAATTATGCAAGATTACAATCAAACCTGAATTATACAAATTATATTTCCAATAATTAGACCGCTAATCCTGTCCCAGTACCCTCACATGAACCTTGAAAAGAGAGGGTTAGTCTTAGTCTTGGAACATTTGGTCCATCTTGACTTGTCTGGTATAGATATTTGTGTTGAATACTTCCTCGTTATTCTCCATTCGGTGTTTGTTAGCGGAAGAACGATTCAGAAAGGCTTGAATGGCTGTGTTGACTGAACATTGTACTTCTCTTGCAGAGATACAGGGAACAACTGGAAGAAACTCCACAATCATTTTTCACTTGATGTGCTAAGACACCTGATAGACTCGACGGTTGATTAACGACAGTAATTTAATTGCCCAGAAAAGCAAAGTTGTTCTCTTTCATGTAGCTATCTGCCCATCTGTATATACATCCATGCATTTGCACTGCAGACAAGAAAAAAAGTGAAAGGTTTTCAGTGGAACCCATAGGCTACATATTCAGCTCATAAATAAATTATATTGGCAGAAGAAAATCAGATTATCTACAGCACTTTACCACTGTTTGTTTGTCAGTGGTCTTGAAAAGACGTATAAAGTTTACATGAGATTAAATTATGTAAAAAAAAAAAAAAAAAAAGATGGTGGTGAGGAGGGGAGATAATGATTATATTTGATACTGAAGATGGTTCATTTGCCATGACCACTGTTGTAATCACTGGAGGTGTGTATCATCAAAAAAACAATTGTTTCGTTTCCCCCATTACAAGACTTTTGTTGACAATATTTTAACAAAATGGTGTTGTTGTACTTGTACTTTTGGTTGTTTTCAAGTAAAAACAGTGAAATAATCTCAGTGCTTTGTCGCTGTAACAATTTCAGTACTGTGTGTCAAAGTGCTTGTGACTGTAGTGAATTTGTCTGGGTTGCATTGAATGCATTTGATTATAAACAGAAGAAAACAAACATGTGGCTATGAGACACAAACAGCTGTGCATTGGACCCCAAGCTGATGAGTGCTTCAAATAAGTAGTGGCCACTGCTGCAATGGAAGCAGAGCAGGTGCCATATCAGAATTAGCCCCTCCATGGAATGGGCCTCTGACAGATATCAGAGGTGAGTGACACAAAATTATCCTACCGGTACCTGGGAAAGACAGGGCAGAAGGGCAGAATAGTTCACAATCATGGTAGCACAAGAACAAGCACTCAATGGAACCAAAGGTGGACCAGACAAGACCCAAGGTGCAGACTACGCAAAGAAGTTTCTGAGAAACTGGGAGGATGCGAACACTAAGACCAACCAAGTGGAACAGATCATTCACACGAAAATGCAAGGAATGTGAGATGGATTACACCAAGTCCAATTAAGCCATAACAAAGCTAAGATCCTGTGGGGCCTCCAGATTAAGATTGCCACATTAGTCAATTGTGATTTTCACCTCCGCATTTACCCATCTGTGCAGTCAGAACACACACAAGTGATCACTAGGGGTCTGTGGTGCACACGTGCCCAGAGCGGTGGGCAGCCCTAGCCCGGCACCTGGGGAACAGTTGGGGTTAGGTGCCTTGCTCAAGGGCACCTCAGTCATGGCCTCAGGCCTGGGAATCAAACCCACAACCCTCCGGTCACAAGACCAGTTCCTTAACAACCAGCCCATGACTGCCCCAGATGCAGACAGACAACTAAGGCCAAAACAAACAGACATCATAGCAGAAGATACAGTATGATATAGAAAACAGCACTGTTAATGCATGTTGTAATCCCAAGTGATGGAGATACTTGGGAATTTGACATTGAAATTTCAAAGGAATTTTAAAAGTTGGATAAATATGGACATAATGGTCATGGTCAATGGTTGTAGGCATGACCAACAACTTACCCCAAGAGATGCTAGGTCAGTGGGATCTACAGAATGATCATGGAGTAAGTCATCACCATTTTCATACCAGTCTGGTGCATCTCTGCAACTAAATTTACCATAACAAACTACATCTCCTCTGCACAAAAGACAGCAGATGCAAACCTGTCTAGCCAGCAGAACTAGAAAGTGTGCAGATAAAATCACCTCACACCTTATACAGCACCTAGTCCAGCTACTTTAGGGAAGGTCCCAAAGAGGGTCAACCGAGAGCGTTTCCGTTTTGAAACGGGACGCCCGGTTTCACGTTTGTTGGATTGTCCCGAGCACCGCGTTTCTTCATTGGACACCGAGGCGCAGGACGTAGAAGTTTCTACAGAGGACAGAGGACAGACTAAAGATGGCGTCGCTGAGGTGCTTATTCCGCTCGGGGAAGGTACGTTGCATCTCTCAAGGTCCTTTTGAAACAAGGAAACCAGTGTTTCCGTAACTAATGCGATGGCTCTAATGTTTGCCCATTTTCTTCACAGAATGCTGCTTCAGTCCTCCGAAGGGAGTTTCACAAGACCTCGCCGGCTGCCTTGCAGGTCAGCGCCGTTTGGATGCTCTAACCTTCATTAGCGGGTGGCTAACGCCGCGGCTACAGCTCTAAGTTCGGGTAGATAGCTGCGGGGAGCGGGGACGTCAACGTTTAGGTGAATTGCAGTAAAACTCCTTGCGCTGTTAGATTTGTAGTATGAATGTAGTTGTGAGGCTGCTTGTGTACCTGTGTTCACCAACTTGTTAACGCTATCTTGGCTAACTTGGAGGTTAGCCGGGCTAGCTAGGTTAGCCGGGCTAGCTAGGTTAGCCGGGCTAGCTAGGTTAGCCGGGCTAGCTAGGTTAGCCGGGCTAGCTAGGTTAGCCGGGTTAGCTATGTTGCCAGTGTTGGGTATGCTAACTGACGCTAGTTGTCAAATGAGATGTCAGCCAGAAAGCTATGCTAACGTCCCTGTCTACAGGTTGTATTGTACAGGACAAATAGTGTTGTTATAGCTATTATAAAATAGCTGACAAAATACTTCAGTTTCATAGTTTAATTCACAATGGACTACCTGCAATATCCGTAAAGTCTCAAACTGGCCTTTTTAGTGAGTATTATCACAGCACATAACGCTTGCTAGATCCAAACATATCAACGTCACCTCGTCACTGAGCAGTTATACGCAAGCCCTGCATTACTTGTGAAGGTTATTTCCCATTGGGTTACAGACACTAGATAGAGCACTAATGCTAATAATGACAATAAACAAATACATTAACACACTGGCCAGAAACACAGCGGTCAACTCTATGCGCCGATTTTGCATTCATTGCAGGTGACGGTCAGAGATGCTCTCAACCAGGCCTTGGATGAGGAGCTGGAGAGGGATGACAACGTCTTCCTCCTGGGTGAAGAAGTCGCACAGTACGATGGTGCCTACAAGGTCAGGAAGTGTGATCTGGTTCAGAGCTTTTGCCATCTCTTCAGTCCTTCTGTACCTCTCATTGCATTGAAATTTGTCAGTACAGGTGAGCCGTGGGCTTTGGAAGAAGTATGGAGATAAACGTGTCATTGACACACCCATTTCAGAGGTGAGTGTGATTTTTGTCCAAGCATCATTTTGAAATAGTTTTTCTTTCTTTACCAACAACAGTGAATGACTTGGTAGTACACTCCACTGAAATAAACAAATTATATATATGTGATTGTGCGGTATTGGCTGATTTTGTGGGCTATGTTGTTGTTCCAGATTAAACTATGGAAATTAGGGTTGTGGTGCGTGTGTGTGCGCTGATCATGGTTGTTGCTTTTAAATAAGTAAGCTTACTGTAACATTTTGCATTCCATGTAGCTTCCTGGTGAGTAAATATGCTTAAGTAATGCCATAACTGAATAAATATATTTAAGTAATGCCATTACTCAAACTAACAATCAACAAGAAAAGTCCATTTCCAAGAGTACTATGATGGTTCAAGGGTAACTCAAGGGTAAGTCAAGGGTAGTTCAAGGTCCTACAAAGGCAGAGTTGGGCTCTAGAGGCTTGTTGCCATAAATAAATGTCACCCCATCCAAACTCGGGCGATTGGTGCCAGTGTCTCCTGTGTCACTTTAACAGAGCTGAATGGGTTTGATTATATATTTATGATGAAATGTTTAATTACCGTAATTTTGAAATATTCATTCTTGTTTGCACACAGATGGGCTTTGCAGGAATCGCTGTAGGTGCTGCCATGGTGAGCCTTCTCCTCCTTCACCAAGCCCCCCCCCCAAAACAACAACAGTACAGTGCAATAAATTCAGTAAATCCACAATTGGGTTTCTCTGTTATCGGAATTCGCGTGTAAAAGTACCAATCAGAAGTAACGGTGACGTCGCCGTGACGTCGCCTCCTCTCGTTTCCAGGCTGGTCTGCGACCCATCTGCGAATTCATGACCTTCAATTTCTCCATGCAAGCCATCGACCAGGTCATCAACTCGGCGGCGAAGACGTACTACATGTCGGCCGGCCTGCAGTCCGTCCCCATCGTGTTCCGGGGGCCCAACGGTGCCTCGGCTGGGGTGGCCGCCCAACACTCCCAGTGCTTCGCCGCGTGGTACAGCCACTGTCCCGGCCTCAAGGTCTTGAGCCCCTGGAGTGCAGAGGACGCCAAGGGTCTCCTGAAATCAGCCATCCGGGACAACAACCCCGGTAAGGTTTGTTCTCTCTGGCTTGACAAAATGTGACTTCACAGTGACCTCCAGTCCAGGAAATAAGACCAAGCAGATTTGGTCGTGAAGCTCTTCGGTTTACCTTAATAGTACACTAATTTAAGTTATATTGCTTTTATATTATTTGAAAGAAAACAATAAATTGGATTCATTAACTTGAATGTAGCTATGGAAACCGATACTAGGGAACAATGTAACACAAATATTAATACATTGAAGTAGTATTTACTGTAATATTAGTGTTAATTTCCACGTAGGGTTGACACCCCTATTTCTTTGACTGGGTTTGTTTTGCAGTGTAATATGGCCAATGATACTAGAGCTTAAATGGATGCTGAAAGACTGGGAACCATGTTGGGAGTCACGTTTTCCTGTTCATGGGATTATTGTACAGGCATTTTTGAGATTGATTAAATGACATGAAATGAAATGACATTCCTCTTCACTATGAGTAGCTTTAAGTTAATCAAAGATTATTTCAAAGGAAAGATCTGTGCTTTTTAAAGGTTGCAAACCACTGTTATTGAACCTGTTCTATACATGCTGATTTTATGTACAGCACATTGTCTGTATGAGGGAGGGATTAAAGAAAATGGTTCATTTTGGTGTTGGCAGAAATTGGCCCTTGAAATTGCTGTCCATTATTGTGGAAAATGGATAAACAATATAGAAATGATCATCCATTGTGATATCCTATCGGATACAAACAGATGCTGGTTGTCTAAATGGTTGCTTTTTTAGTTTATCTGATCCTGTAGAGAGCACTTGAGCTACATTCACATTAGACATCTTCACACAGTATTTTGTTGGGGTTTTTTTTGCTCTTCACATCTGATCTTTTTACATTGACTGACTTGCATATTTGCAAATGAGGTGTTTTGTCATTAGTGTGAACAGATGTCTACCATAAATGGTAAAGTTGCACATTGATGAAACATCACTTGCTTGACCCAAACATGCACATTTACAACACCAAAAAAATGTCATATTTGCAAATTACTCCATCTGTGAAATGCATAAATGAATGAGTGATGTGTATAAAATCTGATTGGTGAGAAATAACAAAGCATGTTTGCTTTAAATATTGTTAAATCTATATACTATTGTTCTCTCTGCCAAACAGTGGTGCTGTTAGAAAATGAGCTGATGTACGGCGTGGCCTTCGAGTTGTCCGATGACGCTCAGTCAAAAGACTTCGTCATACCCATCGGAAAGGCAAAGGTTGAGAGACCAGGTAAGAGAAACCAACAGGTGCCCTACGCCTGTAAGAAGCCAGTTGTGTTCTGACTACTGGGTTAATCATCTATATCTGTGTTTCAGGACATCACGTCACTCTGGTAGCACATTCCCGCATGGTGGGCTTTTGTCTTGACGCTGCTGCCGTCTTGGCTAAAGAGGGTGTTGAATGTGAGGTGAGTTGTTGGCTTGTTTGAAAATTTAAATCGAATACTTCTGAGCCATCTTTAAAATGTATGTGCATTGTTTTTATACATGTGTACCGTATTTAACCGTTACAAAGCAACACCTTTGGTCTGTCCCAAAACCTGGCGAGCTGTCTACATAGACAGTGTTCTACTCCATAGTGCGCACTGCCACACGTAGGCCCAGTTCTCAGAGGCCTTAAATATGCTGAGATACCTGAAACTGTCTGAATTTTAAGTCTGCAGCGAATGGTTCCTCAGCCACTAAAGCAACTTTTGCTCCTGGTGAAGTCATTTTCAAATGTACGTTATTCTATTTCTCTCTGCTGTTTATAGAATATTCAAGAAAATTCAAAAAATGTTTGTTAATATGAAACTACATGGCATTTATTTTTTCCTTTTAGGTTAGTTTGTGACCAGTTATATACTCTGAGGGATTAGCATCTATTCTAGCAGAGTTTGAAGCCTCAAGCTACTCTTGTGGATAGCCAGCTAGCTAATAAACATCTCAGCACAATAAGTAGCTTATCTGACGTGACAATTAAAATTGCAATTAAAACAGGAAGAGGAGAATCCATCGTGCTGAAACTCTGAAGCAACGCTAGAAACACCAGTCGCATTCATTGGGCGAGAACAAGATGTAATGAAATTTCTCTCTAACTGGAGTGTCTCAATAATCTGCCTAATGAGGATATATGTCAGTTACTGCTTACTTAAACAGCTGCCTATGTAAACAATGCCTACTTAGATAGCTCATTAGATTTAGGGACAGACAACTCTTCAGGAAGAGTTGAATTTTCTCCTTTGCATTGTCAAGTGTTGATTTGACTTGCAGGTGATCAACCTGCGTACGATCAGGCCTCTTGACGTAGAGACTATTGAAGCTAGTGTGATGAAAACCAACCACCTGATCTCTGTGGAGGGAGGGTGGCCCCAGTTTGGCGTTGGAGCCGAGATCTGTGCCAGGATCATGGAGGGTAAAATGTTTTACCTTCGTTTTGCTTGGATCCATGTTTACATGACTGCTGCTTCAAATCTAAAACATTTATAGGGCTTCTGGCCATTGAGTTTTATATGCATTATGTAAGTTAAACTCTCCTGTCTCCTCTCTAACTTTAGGTCCAGCATTTAACTACCTAGACGCCCCTGTTATCAGAGTTACGGGAGTGGATATTCCAATGCCATATGCCAAGATTTTGGAAGACAACAGCTTGCCACAAATCAAAGATATAATCTTTTCTGTCAAAAAGACTTTGAACATGTAAAACGCAGGCAGCAAAACCTTTTTATATTTCTCCGTCAGGAAATGTGTCTACGAACACCCGATTTCCCTCATTTACCAAATAATACTAGAGGGGATACAGTGAACATAGCTCAGTACTACAAACATGGTTAAAAAACATTAACAAACCCAGCTTTTCTGTTACATGGTGGGTCTGAGCTGATTTATCAACTATGGCACCCTACTTTGTATTTGGGTAATCCCTTATGTGTCTAAAGATAATTAGTGTGTTACGAAAGGGATATTTATTGTGGATGGGTGAGTAATAGCCATTGTCTTTAATGCTCTTCAAAATGTCACTCAAGTATTGGAAGCAGGATTTATTAAAAATCTTGGCATGGTCTAAATTGAATTTATATGGTGAGTTAGTAGAATTTGACTATTTAAGTGTCCAGTGGTGAAATAAATACCCATTATGTTCAACAAAATGGTGCCATTGACATTTGATACAAGAGGCTGCATTTTTCATGTTTTTTTTAAATAAATGACCAATATTACAAAGTTCTTAAAGCCACAACAAACCCGAGAACCCGGCTGTTCCAGAGCTGTCTGCAATTTTTTCAAATCACGTATCACTGGGTTTTCTGTTTAAAAAGAAGTCATTCAATCACAAAACATTTCCATTGTTTGTAAAGAACTGAGTTAGAACCTCATTCATATTTACTGTAGCCCAGACATGAATATGGAAATATATTCCTGTAAAAAGTCCTCTGCAGTTATTTTTATTTTTGTAACGTATTGTCACCTGGTTTAAATGGGAAGCTACACAAAGTTGGAGGTAAACAAATCTCTGGGACATGCAGATAAGCAAGTAATGATGAACCAACAAGACAGTGTGATGGTGGATTGTGGATACTGGCGGTTCCACAGGAGTTGTAGAAATATCAGGGATTGAAAATAGGAATTGACATGGGATGGGGGAGATTTAACAGCAAGGTTGTCTCAGGAGTGATGTGGGCAGCGATGATGGTGGAGTGGCTCCAACAGATCCCAGGAGTTCATACATCACAAGGTGTGCCGTCCTAGGACGGGAAAAATACTGTTCTGCACATTTAAACTCGCAGACCTCTGGTCACATATAGACACTGGTCCCGTTATTAAATGTGGGTGTGGCTATTAATATCCAAAGGTGTTGCACAACACACTGTCAATAAAAAAATATTCAAATTGCATAATTGTGTTTGTGTGTGCGTTGATGCCGTTACATAACTCAGTTAATGACTAGTCTATGTCAGCGTGAAGTTTGTAGCTACTTAAAGACAGACTTGAAAGTAATACCATTCAGTATCATTAGAAAATACCATTCACCACTACTGGGCCTGAACCAAAATTGTTTCTGGTTCAATTATTCTTTTCAAAGACTTTAGATTAAAAAAAAAGAGTAAATTCTGGTCTGACATCGCAAGCTCTTCCTGTATCATTCACACCTGTCAAAACCGCAGACTGATTTAGACTAGACGCGCTCGGGCTCTGCGGTTGTTTCGCTTAGCTGTACTAGGGATCTGTCGCTGCACATCTCCGCAAGGGTCAGCTGCTGTGTACGGATGGCCAACGGCCAGACGGCATTAGGGAAAGTGCTGTGTGAATCATCCAGCCGCTAGGACAACGTCTGTTACTACCATCATACTGCCCAAAGACTGGATGCAAAAACTGCACATTATCCACAGTAGTTTTATAAATCCTCTCATACTAGGAGGTATGAGAAAAACCCATCTCATATTAGCAGGAATGTAAATGTAACTCTATTTTTCTAAAATGTAAAAATTCTTTGTTGCTGCTACACTACGTGGATGCCAGTTACCTTGCAATCTTACCCAATTTATTTATTCATTCCATAATAATTCCTCAGAATTATGTCGTCAAAGTCGCCACCACAATTAGCGACAACAAAAGTGATAATCCACCACCATATTGTCAGCCATATGTTGGAAAGAAACTATAAATAAGAGAATTCAAGTTTTATCTACAACAGCATTCAAGGAACAAAAAGAAAGAAACAAAACAAAAAGAATCCTGTAGAAATACAGAACAGTTTCCTTGTTAAAAAATTTATAATAATGTAGGAATAATGTAAAGAATATTGCAGTGTGTATCTGGGAAACCCGAACGACAGGGGTCATTCATTAGGCATCTAAGTCAGAACAAAGCAAGAACAGGATGTTAGTTAGCAAGCATACACAATAACTTGGTGGCTTTTATCTCGCTTTCTACTCGTATAACTGAGAAGAGAAAAAAGAGAAAGTTGTGATGGGTCCGGGGGTTTGTGAATACCAGATGAATCACGTTGTATAGAACATTCTGGAAATACTACCGTGGTAAACTACATCATGTAGGCTCAGATCCCATTAGACATGCATTATATCTCAGAATGTGAAGCTTAAACCGCAACCTGGATTGGTTTGAGGTGGCAATTAAAAGGCTACAATAAATGAAATAAAGGTTTCAAAGAGAGAAAGGAAGCTTCATATAGACAGACAAAGCTTATTTTCATGTCAAGGTTTGTTAAAGGCTATGTTACATATGAACACGTATTATTAAAAAATGTAAAGAGTAGAACAGGTTTCCCTACATGTAACAAAAGTCATCCAACGTTTCTTCAAACGAATTGTCAAATTTTTTTCTGTGGTCTTATATCTACTGTAAGGTTCTTTTCTTCTGCTTCTGCCCAATTAGCTGTTGAACCCAATTTAAGCCATCTCTTTAAAATCCCACTCCAAACATTATTTTGAACAGACTGATACCAGAGACCTATAGCAACATTTTTCTATAGCCTAATAAAATCCATTAACCAAGATACGCTGACTGTGGGTTTTCAGTAAAAAAAAAAGTATTTTTATTTTTAAACGGTTTGCACTATTTTTGATCTTTTTATGATAAAAACAGTTTGTTACCCCTCCTCCCTCCTCCCCCAAGGTGACCCGTGACAATATTTTATGGACCCGGCCAAACTTATGCTGAAACATTATTGTATTATATTGGATTATATTGGAAAACATGTTGGATTATTTTCAGACATCGTTTTAAATACATAGATATTAAAGATATTATGGTATACGAAAACTTTCAGAAATGGCTTACACCCAAGGGTTTTAACCTAAACCTGTTCTTTGGGTTAGAGGCATCACAACCACGGACTGGTTCCATCGCACGAGCACGAAGCGCCCAGTAAGAACAATGGCCGTTGATATTTGACGCAGCACCACGACGGAGGAGGCGGAGTTTCGCCTTCCACTCGACCGTGACTGAAAGTGTGGGACCTGGAGGTAACCTCCACCTAAAGAAAAGCAAAATCAGGTTAGCATTCGGTTCTTTTTAAGTACAAATGATTCAGTGTATTGCCACTTGACGGATAATTCACAATCATATGAATCGTCCGTCATGTGACAATACACTGAATCATTGCACGCACGCAGAGTTAAGAGTCGCACGTTGGTGGATGTACTCGGATCGCGAGATTGGACTAGAAACATAACAGTGTGTACCACGTATTTTTGATTCAAGTTACCAAAACTCACTTTTACGGTTTTACGGTTTTGCGGTTATGTTGCAAGACCCAGTATTTAGGAAGTGTGCAGATATGTCAAAGGAGGGAAAATCTCGTATGGGGATGGGTGTATCCGTCCATCATTTTGAACTCTCCGGTTCGTTAGCTGTCTACGTGGTTATCGCCTGTCCTTTGCTTTGCTGAGTCAAATATTTGTCTTAGAAAGGAATGTTTAATGGGTAAATATCAATATGAGACATGAAGCGCTAACATGGATGTTGTTACAGTGTTTGTATGCAACATATTTAACGTTCACCCCCTTCTGTTGCAACATATAATCGGAGTTCACGCAGCTCGAGCTCCGCGTGCATTTACGTCATGCAGGTGCGCGTGAGGGGTTAATTTTTGTCACAGGACTTGAAAAAGCGGTAATGTAGCTTCTCACCCAGCAAAATACCACTTTAACGGTAACAGTTTTGCGAAATTATTAATATTTATGAAATGGCCTTGCCTGTGTTGCAACACTGTTTAGTCCAGAATCTTTTTAAAATTTAACATAGTCTAACCGTTGGCTCATTTCTCCGAAAAAAGCTTAGATATGCTGATATGGTAGATATAGATCGCCTTCTAGGTAAGTGTTACTTGGAGGATGACTACATTATATAAACATATATAAAACTTGTGTCTTTCAAACTCAAGTCAGTAATTTTCATCAAAATAAAAAATAATACAGACGTCATAATATTTACAGCCTCCTTGTAACTTCCTTCGTCCTCTGAGTGAGTTCAACAGCTACTTTACCAAATTGAACCACTTATTTTTGAACCAAATGTCTGTTTTTAGACTAAGTAAAGACGGCCTGTTCATACTCCCCACTGTGTTTGAACAGGAAGATAGTGACACTACAGAACATGTTAAATGTGTCAGTCTTTCCTATTGACAGTGGCTAATGCACAAGGAAAGCATTTACAGCGTCCATAACTGGATTTTGTGATCGGTGACTTTGTCTTCCTGCCCTGTAATCACTGCATCTTTGGCACTTTCGCCATCACATACTGAATCTTCAGGAAGTCGGTACTTTCAGACGTCTTTTGTGGCACTGCTTGTGTTACAGATGCTTATCGCATTAAAGGGGACGTCTACACAGAGTCTCTTCACCATCCACTGCTTTGGGAAGGAGCCAAGAAGCGCTTCAAATGGAGAATGGAGATTGGAAATACATGGTTTGTTTGGTATTTCCCTTCCATACCAAATACTTATAGTTGTCACTACCTTGAGACTACTGACCTTAGCATTATAATTATAAGTTACAATGCTTTTGTGCATTTTACTGCAGCTTAAAATTTGTTGGACAACATACTTTTCTCATAGAATATTCTCGTTGTTGATGTAAATGAATAAAATCTCTGTCTGCAGTGACATTACCTTTGTTTAGCAGCTTCAGATAAATCCCCTTTGCTACCCAAGGAAATCAAACATGCTGCTTTTTTCTAAGAATTATATGCTTAGAACCGTGCTAAAACAAATATACCTTTCATGCATATTGTCAGTGATGCTTTTTTGTTGACAGATCCAGTCACAAATGACAGATCCAGTCACTCTAAATGTTGGTGGCCATCTTTACACTACCTCGTTGTCTACACTACAGCGGCACCCAGACTCCATGTTGGGAGCCATGTTCCGCGGTGATTTCCCAACAGCACGAGACGCCCAGGGAAACTATTTCATAGACCGTGATGGCCCGTTGTTCCGTTACATCTTGAATTTTCTGAGGACTTCAGAACTGACTCTGCCATACGATTTCAAAGAGATGGAGCTCTTGCGTAAGGAAGCAGACTTCTATCAGATAGAGCCACTGATCCAGTGCTTAAGTGACACAAAACCACCCTATCCATTGGACACCTTTGAACAGGTGGTGGAACTGTCAAGCACTCGAAAGCTCTCAAAATACTCAAACCCTGTGGCTGTGATTATAACCCAACTGACCATCACGACTAAGGTGCACACTCTCCTTGAAGGCATCTCAAACAACTTCACTCGGTGGAATAAACACATGATGGACACCAGAGACTTTCAGGTATCCTTTACCTTTGGGCCCTGTGATTATCATCAAGAGGTCTCCCTTAGGGTTCACCTCGTGGACTACATTTCCAAGCAAGGTTTCACCATTCGGAACACACGCGTACATCACATGAGCGAGAGAGCCAATGAGAACACAGTGGAACACCACTGGACGTTCTGCAGGCTTGCACGGAAGGTTGAAGACTGATTAATATTGCCAAGATGTCCAAAATTTTGCTTAGAAATGACAAGGCAACTTATCTAATCCTTTGTTGCATACTTTATGGTTGCACCATTTCATTTTTACTGTTAACACGCAGAATCGTGGGCCCATCTCGGGAGTACTGCCCACTACCTGATAGTGGCAGGTTTGGCGGTCACCATGGTGACCAGAAGGAGAGCCTTACTGTAGCCCCCGGGCTGTTAAAGCACATTTCCAAAATAGCGGGAACAACATTTGAGTTACTCCATTTTTTGATGCTGTAAAAAGCCAGCAGAAGAGCCAGATGACTGGTACTGAATTATTAATATTCATCTTGGAAATGCAACCGGGGCACCTACAGCATTACTAGGCAAAGAATCCTTTTTAAGTTTGGTAGACTGCAGTTTAAAAACTGATCACTGATGATCAGTGAATTTTGAATTTAGTATTTAGAGGATGCTTAAATATTTGATTTATTTATTTACATTTTTGTCATTTATTTACATTTAATGTTTGATAATGGTGAAGTAATAGTGTGTGGGAAGGTGCTGATTAAAACGTAGAGCAGCACCTTAAGTCGCTCTTTTGTTGGTTAATACTAATTCAAGAAATCCTGTTGCATTATGCAAAAATAATTCCTGATGCAAAATACCTCCTTTTTATAAAGCACCATAAGATGTGTGTTTTCATATTTAATGTGTCTTTGAATCTATATATGCTCTATATAAAAGTTTATTTATCTTAATATATGTATCCAAAATTCACCTGGATTTGCAGTGCTCAATAGGTGTTGTTTGTCCTGATATGTTAGTTACTTCTATTAGATATGTGTATTGTTTTTTGCCCAGGGATCCGTCATAGCTAAATGTATTACAGTCCACAAAGTTGAGATACAAAGCAAATACTACACATAGACTAACGCTGTAAAAACATATAATGTATAACAGTCATTCCATTCCAGTGTTTGTTGAAATCCAACACATGCACACCTCATTCTACTTAATGAGGTACTGATTAGGAGTTCACCTCCACCAATCTGGACGAGTAGTGTGAGCGACCAGTGGAGCGCATGCCAAGATGTATGAGACATGTAACTGAAAACTGGGGTTATTTCACCAGATACTGATTTATGAATTCCTAAATTAAAACATTTGTACTGTGTTGATTATAATTGAACATGAACTTAGTGTCTTTGCATTATACCAAAAAATATTGCATCCTTTTTGTTATGCTGACCAATAATGCTGTGCAAGCAAAAACTCTCAATGACAAGATTTTTATTTAGAATTTGGGAGCAATGTCAGAAGTTTATGGCATTAAACAAAATGTTAATTATACTCAAAAGTATATCTAGAAATCATGCAGTTCAAACTGAGCATCAGAATGGGGAAGAAAGGTGATTTAAGGGACTTTGAACGTGGCAGGTTGTTGGTGCCAGACGGGCTGGTCTGGGTATTTCAGAAACTGCTGATCTACTGGGATTTTCACGCACAACCATCTCTAGGGTTTACAGAGAATGGTCCGAAAAAGAGAAAATATCCAGTGAATGGCAGTTCTGTGGGCGCAAATGCCTTGTTGATGCCAGAGGTCAGAGGATTCGGGCTGATATAACGGCAACAGTAACTCAAATAACTAGTCGTTAGAACCGAGGCATGGATCCATCCTGCCTTGTATGAGCGGTTCAGGCTGGTGTTGGTGGTGCAATAGTGTGGGGGATATTTTCCTGGCACACTTTGGGCCCATTAGTACCAATTGAGCATCGTGTCAACACCACAGCCTACCTGAGTATTGTTGCTGACCATGTCCATCCCTTTATGACCACAGTGTTCCCATCTTCTGATGGCTACTTCCAGCAGGATAACGCGCCATGTCATAAAGCACGAATCATCTCAGACTGGTTTCTTGAACACGACAATGAGTTCACTGTACTCAAATGGCCTCCACACTCATCAGATCTCAATCCAACAGAGCACCTTTGGGATGTGGTGGAACGGGAGATTCACATCATGGATGTGATTAAGGCAGTTCTGAAGGCAAAAGGGGGTCCAACCCGGTACTAGCAAGGTGTACTTAATAAAGTGGACGTTGAGTGTATTGTGTTATAATGCTTCTCTATGCATCCTGAAGACATTCACATATGCAGAGCACTTGTAGAGTGAGGAACTAAAGTTTCGAAATAAAACTTTGCCAAGGGTGCATATAAAATTGTGTTGAAAATTAATTCATATATAAGATAACACCTTTCCCAAATTATATTTGTCTTATAAACAAATTTAAGCATAATCCTTTGAACCCCCAACCTACTGTAGCACTCACACCCAAACACACAGACTTTGGTGTGTCCCCTGAAGTATCTGTGACTAACGGAATTGGTTCACTTGAAGGTGTATTTGTTTATCTCAACAAGCAGACTAGTTGGATATCTCAGTGATATTGCTGGGTGCATAGTTAGTGTACTGATACTACAATTAATCAAAAGTAATTAGTTACAATGAATCACTAACCAAGTCTAAAGTGTTTTACGTTGGGAAAAGGTTGCATGATGAAGTACAATGTTGAAATAACATTGCAAATTCTGAAATATGAAAAATACTATATGATTACTATTTAAACTAATATATAAACTACTTGTGGGCCAATTTTAGGTTTGGATTTAGCAACAATTCTAGGCATATATTCCTAATCTAAAACAGCAGTACATAGTTTAGAAGATAAATAAACTAACTCAGTTGCATGCAATCCTATGGATTAGTATATCTGCCTCAGATAAGGTGAATGGAAACTTTATAGCCTCATTACAACAGGAGAATGTGAGACCACTAAGGCCTTTAAACATCAAACACAAGACATTGGCCAATGCAAAACTAAATAGGCCACCAGTGCAGGACTGATGCTACTTTCTTTTCCTGGAAAGGCTACAAGCTGCGGCATTAATGCTGTAGTAGTTTACAACTGTAGTAGTTAAACAACACAATGTAACTCCAAGTCACCCACACTTCTGTGAAACCAACCTGTTCAGTTAGGAAGCAACACTGATTGTGAATCAATTTCACCTGCTGTTGTGCAAATGGAACAGACAACAGACTGTCCAGGAGTTGACTGATGCTTTAAACCAGGTGTCGGAGGAGAGGAGGTACCTCAGGAGAACATCTGCCGCCTCATCAGGAGCCTCATCAGGAGCCTCATCAGGATCATGCCCAGATGTTGTAGGGAGGTCATACAGGCACGTGGAGGCCTCACACACTACTGAGCCTCATTTTAACTTGTCTTGAGGAATTTCCACTAAAGTTGGATCAGCCTGTCATTTGATTTTCCACTTTGATTTCGAGTATGATTCCAAATCCAGACCTCCAGATAATAATTTTGATTTACATTGATAATATTTTGTTATTTTGTTCTCAGTGCATTCCACTATGTAGGAATATTTTATTCATTGAGATCTAGGATGTGTTATTTTACTGTTCCCTTTATTTCTTTGAGCAGTGTATTAAGCATTATTAAGCTTTTATGTCTTCCCTTTTCCAATTGCGTTATTGCTGCATTTGGCTGCATTGACTGATAATACGTGTAAAAATGAAAGCCAACAGTCCAAGGGGTTAAAATCATACACATTTATGGTAACAAAGTGGAAACTATCAAGTATGAACTACACAACAGTGTTTTCAAGCCTGTATTGTACTATATCATACCAATAAGTGTCTAATACTGCACTCGTGTCTGGCAGTTGCAAAAGAGAAACATATCCACAGCGGAAGGAAACAGTAGATCACTGACCTGTGCTGTACTGATTCTGGACTGACGCTTCCGGAACTCAAACTGAAATCATCTGTGCTGGTTATTTTCATTCGCAAAAAGTAGAGCTTACTCCAAAACCTTAGACAAAAAAGGGCAGAAAGTGTAGAGGTCAGAGTGGTCAAGGTGCAGTTTCTTTAGGAAAGACCTAACAACAGTTAGACTGACAAAAGCATACTTACAATATGCCAGATAAACAAAGACCTTAAACAAATCTCTCATAAGCATGAGCAACTGCTTAGTCGGTCTTTACTAAATATAATTAAATCACCATCACCATGTCATGTATTCTAACTGAACTTGTTTTTTGCTGTCTATTAGCGCAATTATTTTAAAGTTTCTGAGCAATACTAATTGTGATCCAATTGCAATGTTTTCGATACAGTGTAATATATTTCGTCATGCCACATTAGCTGCCATTACTCAGCCTTAGACAAGGTGGTGGCTTTCCTGCTCATGCAAACATGCACTCACAGCGCCGGTGCATTAAGCACCAACTAGAATCCCCATAATGTATTTCTATAGAGCTCAGTCGAGCACTGGCAGGGATCCAAAGTATAAAGCCTGTCCTCAAATATTTGGAGTCCTCAAAGCAGTAGTGAGAACAGACGAGATCCAGAACAGAACAGGATTCATCATGCGTTCTGTACATCTCACTCCCATCTCATTACACTACACATAAAAAGAAGCCAAGCATAGTATCAGACATGGTAGGATATGGTGTATAGTATCAGACATGGTAGGATAAAGGTGTGCACAGATTAAGGTCTGTATTGAATGGATTGTAATTGTAATTGATTGTAATTTATTGATTACAGTTATCAATACAAAGATTGGCAGTTTGACAGCCAGCATTTTCTGTATTATGGATATTAGATGGAGCACCATTCTCAATACATAATTGACATGGTAGTGGCACTGCTGTGTGTGTGCAGCTGATGCAAATGTTTTAGACACTGCTATGCTTTTTGCTTCTGGGCTTGAGAGCTGTTGGTCAGGGTTCCCATGGTGCTAAGAGCTACTGGGGTTTTTGGGGGTTCTGCTTTGCCTTCCCCTAACCCTGACTGATTTGTATATCTTCTCCTTTGCTTGTGTTTTCCTGTGTCTCATTTTCTCTTAATCATCCTGTGTATTTATACTTCTCATTTTCCTGCCTTAGTGGTTGTAAATCTTGTGTTTGGCGTCTCCTGGTTTTTCTGCTTCCTTGGTCTCAGTTATTCCAACTGAATACCCTCAGTAAACATTGCTCAACTCAGCACTTACTTCACCATTATTACAATCCATTTCACAGTAACACAACTATGAAGAAGACATACAGTATATGACCTCTATGAGATTTGGAATGTGAAGGTATTTTGCCTACTGTGGGAAAGCTAATGTTAAAGGCAGATGAGTCTCTAAAGTTGGTGGATGTATCTCTTGTTACCAAGTCAAAATTACTATTATTACAGTGAAGCCAAACTCCAAAATGAGCATGTGGTGACTCATAAGGAAATTATGTCATCATCGCATTTGAAAAGCTTCCTACAAAAAGACCTCTATATTCACAAAACCATAAACATAAGTGTCTGAAGATAAGTAGAGCTCTGACAAGAGCCTTGATTGGTGGTCAAATGAGACTAGATTTCAGCTGAGTAGGAAGTTGTAGCCACAAAACACCAACAGCTTGGCGTGGCATGAGTTGTAGTGATTGAAGCAAGGCCATGCAATAGTCAATACCCTTTATAATACCAGCAGAAAATACAAACACAATGTGTTGGCAATACAATACCTCACAAAGGAGCATACCTCACAAAGGAGCATGCTCAGATGGACGGTGGTGCGACATGGACAGGGTTATAGTGCAAATGTAGCTTAAACATCATAGCACCAAACATAGCATCAATATTAACAGGAACCATAGCAACCATGTGGTAACGCCCTAGCAACCACCTACCAACCACTTTGGACATCCATAGCAAGCACTTGGTAACACCCTAGCAACCACCTGGGATACCATAGCAACCACTTGGTAACATCATAGCTACCACTAGCGATACCATAGCAACCACCCAGCGAGACCATAACAACCACCTGATAACACCCTTGTAAGGAACTCATAAACCACAGAAACCACAGTTTACAATCACCTAGAAACCACCTGGGACACCATAGCAACAGCTTGGTAACACTCTAGCAACCATATGGTACTCCATAGCAATTACTTAGCAAGACCATTACCGCTAACTCATCCCACATTTTTCAAAGTATCGTCGCAGGACCAATGGCAGAATGTTTGGCAAAGATATGGTTGTATCCAGCTTTTTGATTGGATGACCAGTTTCTGTTTATTAGGCTCCATTGTTTTCATTTTGTCCCATAGGAAAGGAATGGGGAAACCTTCACACACAGCCATGCCCACTTTAACTGGTTACACACTAACTGGTTACACACTACTAATTATCAGTCAATTGCAACACCATGGCAATCACTTAACAACCTAGCAACAACATAGCAACCACTTGAGGTACCATAGCAACTGTGTTTAACAAATGGTATGCTGCCTGCCAATTTAAACGCAAGCTGTTGCCAACCTACCTAAATTACAATTGCTATCAGTGGAAGTGCTGATGATACAAGGGTGTACACTTGCACCTTCTCTCCCCCACTCAGACACTAACGTCTAAAGTAAGCCTGCACTTGTCTCAGAGGAAAGTTTACGAGAAATTTTATTTTTAGGTCTAAAAAATGCATTGCGATCTGGCAAATTTATAGCTTCCTCCGGGCTGCTGAGGAAGACTTGGATTTGAAGGTTTGCTACACAGGTTCAGCATTGCAACAGATGAACAACAGCTCATTTTTTTATGATTATATTTTATTTATTTATTTATTTTTGTCCTTTAATTTAGCCAAGTGAATCATTTACAACATACTTGTATTTACAGTGGCCTGTTGAACTGGAGATACTACTAAAGGGAAATGAAAATGACAAAAGTAGGATAAAATCATTTTTTATTTAATTGAATACACTATGATACACTACAGTATGAGAGAATAGTTTATTAAAACATCATAGCAAAAATATGAGCCTGTGATTGAATCCAGTAGAACCTCGTAGGTGCTGGTAACACTAACACCAAATGAGTTTATTAATCACTCATTGTCACATTGCTTTCACCTGTTCCCAATTCCCTCCACACACCATTTCGACCCACAGGGACCCCCCTTCCAGTGCTGTGCATTGGGCTCTCACCCCTGAGACTGTCACTGACGCTGAACTGCAAGAGCCTCCACTGGACACCTTCCTCAATGTGCTTGAAAGACTTATAGCACCATACGTGCTTTGCTAAATCTTTGTGTTTGTGTACTGCGCTATTGTGCTTTCATTTTCATGTGATGCTCCGGTCCCTGCTGGGAACCTAGCCAGTTGCATGCAGGCTCTCTGGGTGGAGCCCTGATCTGGGTGGAGCCACGAGCCCCTCAGGTACCCGTATACTGTCACCTCACTACTCCGGAAATATACTGGGGAAACCCCGAACACTGCTAGGGGTTCGTGGTCAAATGCAAACTCTATTTTGTTTACTGGCCACTCTGCCCGACCATACCAAAGTTTTCACGGGGGGAGCCTGTGCCTGGGTAGGATCTGTGGTCAGTCGCTCCTGAGATTGCGGCAGGGGTCGCGTAGTGCAGTGATGGAGTTGAGGAGTTCGCGTTGGAGTTCCGAACACTTGCTGTCTGGAACACTCAGACCTGGTAGACGCATTCAATCATGGCCACTGGCCATCACCTATGGCTGCCTCTTGCCCCGCTACCTGCCCTGCCACAAGAAGCATCACCACCAGTTCCAGTCACTGTGTCCACCCCCCGTCCACCCCCCCAGAGCCCATGCAGCTAGACGACACCAAGCCTCCTTTTCCTGCCGCATCGAGATGGGAACCCAAGAGCGGCCGGGTAAGAAGAACCACCTGCCACCTGTTCTACTTACCATCAACAGCACAGTTTCCCACCACTGCTACTCTTGTCTTGTTCCCACTCTAGTGAATTCGGGTGCCGCAGGGAACTTCATGGACCGGAGCTTCGCTGAGCGACTAATAGTACAGCTGATTAAATACCCTGCGCCTGTGTGTGGACCTGTGGGCAAGGCTTTCATCACACACCACACTCCCCACATCACACTTACCATCCTTAGGCACAGGGAACAGATTGCTTTCGACATTTTACCCAATTCCCCTCACCATGTCACTTTAAGATTCCCCTCGCTTAGCACACACAATCCCCACATCTCCTGGACACATAGTGGGCTGGTCTCCCTCATGCTCAGAAGGCCGTTCCCGTCCAGTCCACCACTGTAGAAAGTCCAGAGGCAAGTAAAGAGGTGAATATTCCGGCACCATATGCAGACTATGCAAAGGTGTTCAGTCCCAGTAATGCCACACAGCTTCCACCGCATAGAGACTGCAATTATGCAATTGACCTCATAGAGGTGGTGGTCTCTCCTCGCTGCAAAGTGTATCCACTCTCAGGCCGAGGAGCAGATCATGGACCAGTGCGTTACGGAGGCCCTAGCTCAGGGTTACGTCTGCCAAGTCCGTGAAGGGGATGAGTGGAAGACGTACCTTTAGCACCACTACGGGTCCTAACAATACAGGGTGCTGCCGAACGGGCTACTGCCCCATCCATCTTCCAGGCATGCAGCCCTGTAAGGTGGAGGCAGTGACCGAAGGGCCTCGACCCCAGACGCAACACAAACTACAGCGTTTCCTGGGGTTTACCAACTTCTACCAGTGGTTCATTCGGTCAGTTAGTACCCTGGCTTGGCCCCTTGCGGACTTGCTCCAGGGCGGAGCCAAATGTCTGAGATGGAGTGAGGAGGCAGAAAGAGCGTTCAATCGCCTCAAAGCAGCACACACCACAGCTCCAGTCCTGCAACAGCCTGATCCCAACCGTCCTTCACTGTCGAGATAGACGCAGTAGATGTTGAGGTAGGTGCTGTTCTCTCCCAAAAAGGAGGTAAGAGAGAGAAACTGAAACCCATCACTTACTTCTCCAAGAAGCTTACCCTCACAGAGAGAAACGATGGCGTTGGCGATGAAAGTAGGTTGAATGCAGGTTTCTCAGAGCGTACTGCCAGGAGCATCCGGACACGTCCTCTCCCTATCTCGCCTGGGTAGAATACGCTCAAAACTCCCTTCGCCATGAAGGAATGAAACTAATGGCTTTTGAGTGTGTACTAGGGTATCAACCCCCGTTATACCCTTGAAATTCCCCCGTGTATGCTCACCCAGCTCTCGAGGACTGGTGCCGTAAGAGCGAGGGGGTCTGGAAAGAAACCCACCAATGCCTGCGTACCGCTATCCACAGATTCAAACAGAAGGCTGACTGCAAGCGAAGTGCAACACCCTTGTACCGCCCCGCAGACAGAGTCTTGGTGGGTGCTAAGGATGGCCAGGGGGGACCACACCGACAGTTGGATGCAATATATATATAGGATCTAGCTATAGGATCGGCATACCGGGAAGCAGCCGGGCACCATTGGCCTCCCATGTGTCCACCGTCAATCTGGCGAGGAGGCCTGTTGAGTGATCCAGAGGACATTCCCCTATACTGTATATTGTGCGCTCCCTGCTGGACTCCACTCTGTCACAGTAGGCCAGCCCCAGGCCTTCAGGGAGATGCCCCCACACACACACACACACACAGTCATCACACACCCCTCCCTCCTTCCCAATCACCCGTTTATTAATCCCTCATTGTCACATTGCTTTCACCTGTTCCCAATTCCCTCCACACACCATTTCGACCCACAGGGACCCCCCTTCCAGTGCTGTGCATTGGGCTCTCACCCCTGAGACTGTCACTGACGCTGAACTGCAAGAGCCTCCACTGAACACCTTCCTCAATGTGCTTGAAAGACTTATAGCACCATACGTGCTTTGCTAACTCTTTGTGTTTGTGTACTGCGCTATTGTGCTTTCATTTTCTTTTGATTGACGCTACATGGCATAATAAATTAAAAATGTGCCTTTACCTGTCCCACCTCCTGCTCCCTCATTCACTCCAGGCACATAGCTTAGATCCCCATGGAGTGCATGCACTGACATACTGCTAAATATCCAAGCTAAAAATGTAAAGCAGAAAAACTTGTTTCAGTACAAATGTCTTTTATATGTTCATAAGAATTTTAGAAATTATTCCAGTTTTAATGTTTGGTTTGTCATGTGTTCCAATCTTCAGTATAAGCGGCAGGAAGCGAGAAGCAAGTGCAGATGTGGAGCGTCTTTATTCTGCATTGAGACCAACAAAGGAAGCACCACGACTAGCAAGAACGAGGAGTCTCGCTCAGCACTGGACGAGTGTATGGAGCAAACAGACAAGGCACAGGAGTAAGCAGTCAATAATCATGTGAGTGAGAGCGGGACAGGTGCGGCATGTGCGTGAGCGTAGCAGTGGGAGTGTCCCTCAGGCAGGGTGCCTGGTGCACAGTCTTACGAAACCTTGATTCTGTGACTCCTAAATAAGAGTCTTCAGCCCATGCGTTAAGGTGATCTGTTATAGACAATACATTTCTTACGTTGATAAGATCGTACGATCTTACATAAACACTACTAGAAATCATACGTAGCAATCTAATCAATACATGTCGACAAGGAATGGAGGAATTCCTGTTTTACAGTAACAGTGACTTTTGCATAACACTGTATAATACATCCTGCATTTCACAGTGTAACTTCCTGTTATTTACCCTGACATTTTCTGGAATTAAAGTCTTACTGGTTCTTAGTGGTAGTTAAATATAAGTACGATTATAACTTATATAGTTATATATCCACGAGTAACGAGGAACATGAGAGCAACAATTGGGAACTTAAAGTGCAACTTTCTGACATTTACTGCATCATTTGCCAGAAAGTTGTGTCCTTGTATGACATGCAGTAGAAACAATTGCTCACATTCTCACGTGTTTTTGCTCACGTGCCCTTTACTCGGGCATATTTTAATATTTTTTATGCATGTGAGTTCAGCAGGCAAGCTTCACCCACACTCCAGGGATTTATTATGTTTCTTTCTACTTCATTGTACGTTTTGACTGAGAACTGTTCAATACTTTTGAAAATTAGTTCTTAGCAAGTATGTTTTTTCTTAGCAAGTATGTGTTAAGTACTGTAACAGCTATGTCTGGCTAGGCAAACATACAGAATAGTGAAGTTTATTATCTATCATTATCGAAGTGAGAAACCGGAGGGGTAGGGTGTCCAGATGCCCACCTTTAGGCCATACAGGCTGTTTTTCCAGCTCACTGTCCTCGGTCTGACAGAATGCCTGGGCGTTTGTCATCCTTCCGAAGTTAACTGATAGTTGCTTTCGCACTGACCAATGTTATTTTGCTGTGTTATTTGGTCATATACATGTCAAAGCAAATACCATGTATTACACTGGTTTACTGTACCAGACTTTTAAGAGATGGTCAGTAAGGATATTTGCCATGGTTATCATTAGGGGTTATTAGAGTGGCCAACCGTAATACACGTAGGTGCAGAAAGGAGTTTGTGAAATTCCGTGGTTATAAGTGAGGTGCTAGGAACAACCATGTATATGTGGCCATGTACATATTACAAGAGTAATAGTCCCTGTACTTTCTTCTATCACCATGAAGACACAAATACACAATCAAAATACTGAATTTTAAAGGGAAGAAACAACTATGTAGAAAGAAAGACTCTTGGCAGTCCTGTGGGAGTTATTGTCCTCTCCCCGCACGCTTGTTCTCTGGTTGTTTGGTTTGTGTTGTGGTTGCTTTTTGTTTTTTCCTCGCCCCCTAAACAAAGTCTAGAAAGCTACAATGTCGCTGCACCCTGATCTCAAAGACTCGCTGGCTTCCGTGTTTTCCATGGCCCAGAATGTTTTTTCAGACACTCCCCTGTGGCCACCTCTGAAAGTGGCAGCATCCCTGCGCTATGGGGTGCCAGTCCCATAACCTATAACCCATAACCTGCCCTGTCTCCTGTTTTAACCTCTGATCCAGGCCCCTGTCTGGTCCTGTGTCCTGTTTTGGCCTGTTTTGTCTCCATCTTCGACCTCAGGCTCATATTCTCTCATATGATGTCCTCAGGTCTGTCTCCAGTTCCTGCTCTGCTCATTTTCCAGTATGTATTTTCATCTCAGCTCTTACTTCCATCTCTGTTCCTGTCACTGTTCCTGTCTCTGGTCCCAGACCTGCTGTAGGACAATTGTCACCAGTGATCCATCCAGATGGTCTCTTCCTGTCTCTGGTCCCAGACCTGCTGTAGGACAATTGTCACCAGTGGTCCATCCAGATGGTCTCTTCCTGTCTCTGGTCCCAGACCTGCTGTAGGACAATTGTCACCAGTGGTCCATCCAGATGGTCTCTTCCTGCCTCTGGGCCTAAGGACCCCATATGCCTTGGTGTGCTTCAGTAACCATGCACTGAGGGTGGGGTTCTCTCTCCATCTCAGTGGTATTGTGGTTCTTGTGGCCATAAGGTTTGGTGTGTTTGCATTTTATTTCCAAGGTAACAACTACCATGTGGTTTTGTTTTGGCTGTTGTCTCTGCCATTGTGTTGTGTGAAATCAAAAAAGAATCTAAATTTATTTATATAGGGCTTTTTACAACAGTTGTTGTCACAAAGCGGCTTTACAAGTGTCCGAGTCCAAGCCCCCAGTGAGCAAGCCAAGGGCGACAGTGGCAATGAAAAACTCCCTAAGAGCCTGAGGAAGAAACCTTGAGAGGAACCAAGACTCAGGGGGGGACCCATCCTCCTCTGGCCAACACTGGTCACCATGACAACAATAATTAGAGAGATACATAAACAAAGAGGTGATGGAAATTATAAATAATTCTAATCTTTGGGTGTATTTATGTACGTGTTCTCTATGTAATTCTTATTCTTAAGAGTCCTAGATTTCTTGATGGTCAGTAATAGTAGTCCAGGGCTTTGGAGCTCATCTCTCCACGTCTCAGTATTTCTCGGTTAGGAGGGCAGCCATATGGAATAGAAGGATGACAATTATCTCTGTATGGGACTATATGTGGGACAGAGGAAATGTAAACATTTCTGGAGTTTGGCAGCAACTCTGGCATTCAATTATTACAGCCTAACTAAGAAGGCATAACCAGTCTAGTTTTCAACCTAGACTTAAAGATTGACAGGTGTCAGATGTGTCAGAGTCTCGGACACATTCTGGAAGGTTATTCCATAGTTGGGGGGCCTTATAAGAAAAGGCTCTTCCCTCTGTTACCTTATTAATTGTTGGAACTAATAAGAGGCCAGCACCCTGTGATCTTAGTGGATGTGGGGGTTCATAATAGGAGATAAGCTCTTGGAGGTAGTCAGGGGCAAGCCTGTGCAGTGCTTTATAGGTCAATAGACGGATTTTAAAATCAATACAGAATTTAACTGGGAGCCAATGCAGGGCTGATACGATTGAGCTGATATGATCACATTTTCTAGTTCTAGTTAGAACTCTGGCTGGAGCATTTTGAACTACTTGAAGTTTATGTAGATTCCTATTGGAGCATCCTGACAGTAATCCCATCCGTTATTGTATTGAACTGTGTCTCAATTTACCTGTGAATAAACCTTTTGTTGGGCTCGTCAGTTCTTGGTTGTGATGTTAGTAGTGTATGTTGTTTTTAATCTTTAAGCGATGTTGTGTTTGTTTTCTGTGGTTTCAGTTTCTGTTATATTCCAGCTTGGGTTGGATTTTATTCTGGTTACTTTTTCTTCCTTTAAATCAAAATCAATGTGTGATTGTATCCTACGTTTCACATTTCTCTCTTCTTGTGACAATCTGGGTGAGGCTACCAACCTACACTGACTGTGCCATGTCAACAAACTTAGACTTGTCCTTCATTATGTATGTATCAGAAAGGACATCACTAAGGCCATGGACAGAATTTGGTTTTGGAAAGCATGCATTGGGCATACAGAAGATCTGGTGACCTCACCTCAGTCCCTATTGACTAACTCAAACATATTTTCTCTGCTTCTTTGCTGGTTAATCTGCAATCACATTTTACAAATTCTCCCAATTCCTTAAAACCATTTTCAACATACTTTCTTTTCCTCGAAGACCTTGGTCTTATACATGTTTGATTCATGTTTATTTTCATGTTTATATTCATGTTTGCCATGAGGGAGGACTGAGTTCCTCTTGCTCTGCTTATACAGAGTGACTCGGCTGACCTTGCTGACTGCAAATGAATCGTCTTACCAAGCTTACAAATACAACATCTTCCTAGGAAAAACTTTGAATGTTTTTTGAATCTTTGAACTTGCTTTCAATTATCTTTTGTTAAACTGAAGTCAGGGGAAATCAGAATACCAAAAACCAGAGCACTTGTTTTAGTAAGTGCTCTTTAAGTATTTTAAAGTGCTCTTTAAATATTAGAGAATCCTTTCCACCCTGGACCATCCACCTCCTGCCCAACCAGCTATGATGAAGGACCAACCCTCTGCCCTGGCCCCTCTCACCACCCCAAATTCCCCCCTGCTATGGCTGTATCTCCACAGCCCTGGACTACCATTACTGACCATCAAGAAATCTAGGACTCTTAAGAATAAGAGAGAACACATTACATTGAGAACACATGTATATAAATACACACAAAGATTAGATTTATCATTCCCATCACTTCTTTGTTTATGTATCTCTCTAATTATTGTTGTCATGGTGACCAGTGTTGGCCAGAGGAGGATGGGTCCCCCCCTGAGTCTTGGTTCCTCTCAAGGTTTCTTCCTCAGGCTCTTAGGGAGTTTTTCATTGCCACTGTCGCCCTTGGCTTGTGCTCACTGGGGGCTTGGACTCAGACACTTGTAAAGCTGCTTTGTGACAACAACTGTTGTAAAAATTAATACATTTTGACTGATTGATTTTGTATATCACATACATAAAAACCAATAAAAGCATACATTTAAAATGAAATTTAAAAAGAAAATGTAAAAAAATAATCAAAATATAAGCTTTCATGTATACTTCTTCAACACACCAGCTCTAACATGTGTGACAATAGAAATCATTCAAGTTGATTTCTACTTTCTTGTCTCCTCCGTGCTATTAGTTGCTAATTCCCACCTCTTTTACACCTTAACTGCCAAACTAGACTGAAAGCTTCAAACTTCACTGGCTAAAATCCATAAACCTATTCTGATTAGTTAATGACTCTTGGCGGTGTTGTTAGATTGAGAATTTGAGAGTTAGATGAAATCAATTTGTGAGCAAGTATAAAACGGGTTGATGTGCATTACTTACATACTCACTGGGGACAAGGGGAAAATTGGAGGATGTTTTTTCCAGTGCTGAGACAGAGTAAAGCAAATATATGTGGTGTTCTTTCTGCTGTTTCTCCAAAGGATCCTTCCTTTGGAGAAACAGCAGAAAGAACCAATCCATCAGTAGGCTCCACATGTTGGCATTAGCTCTCAGCCTTGACTTAGCCAAACCTTTTCTTCAAGCAAGCTCATGGTTATGCTAAGTGTGGCCTTTAGCACCTTCAGAGCAGGTTTCTCTTTATTCCTTTCCAATTTTCAAACATTTTTACATCATCTTCTTTTATGTTCTAGCATCTTCTTTTATGTTCAAATGTTCTAGCATTTAAAAGCAGTCCAGTCTGTTCTGTATATACACTGACAGGGTGTATCCATTTCCAAGACATCTGCTGCTGAATGCCACAGGCCCTTAGCAAAAAGTAGTATACTTACAGTTCATTTTATTAAGTATACTTAAGTATAAGTATAAGTTTTAGTATTAAAATACAAGTGTAAGTCTTGGTATTAATGTACTTAGTCTTAGACTTCTGTTTATACTTTTCAGTATAAGCCAAGTATACTTCACTATACTATTCTTAAGTATCTAAAATATAGTTTATAAAAAGTCACCTTCAAGTATACTTCCTCAGTTTTAGTAAAAAATAAGCATACTCATAGTACACTTGAATAAACCTCTTTTTGCTAAGGGGGTGTTGACCACATCTGTCAAGAATAGGGCACCATGACCCCCTTAGGCTAGTTTTGACACCCCTCAAAAATCCCATTTTAGGCAGTTGGTTCATTCCCATCTGGCCACCTTAAACACATTAAACAAGGTTTTAAGGGGCATCACACTGATGCATAAGCACCTCAGTGCGTGTACTACTCTGTTTCTTGACTACTTCAACATTCCAGTGCACAAGGTACACTGGATCATGCAATCTAACATGTCTAACTCAACTTATGGACCGGTACAACGTCTGTTCTTACATTTACTCCTTTAGTTCCTTTCTGATAAAGCGAGTTAAACATAAACATAAAATTATATCAGTGGTTAGATACTTTAGTTACTCACTATTCATAATTCATACATGCATCAGGCCAGGGAGGGGGGTTGCCAAATTACATAGATTAAACTTGTTCATGTACCAGTACATCTGAGGAAAATATTAATATTCCCAATAGTTTTGTCTTTTTTTTTAACTGTCATTGCTGTCAAAGTCAAAGCACTCATTGTGAGAGTCAGAATAGGTGTAGAAAAAAGAGAAGATGATCTTTTATGTCACCATAAAGGTATACAACAAAGGACCTGCATTGACAACAGTTAAGAACCTTATTTCTGGAGTCTTATCATTGTTCTTACCTTCTAAAAAGTACCTTTTCTCCAATCCTTGCCTTTCCTCTTATCTGTTTATTGTTTTTGCCCCACCCCACACCCACCACAGTCTACACTGTTTGGGGTAAATACCATTGTTTACTAATATCTGTTTAACCACAACTTTTCTCATCCCATTGTTTACAGTTCAACTAGTGAAAAGATTTTTTTTAAAATAAGGCCCCATGCCCTTCATGGCTTGACAAAATAACAAGGAGTTATAACTTCTAGCAACAGTGACTCAGCAACATTAATCACTTGCATGACAATCTTAGTCTATTCCATTTCCCATGCCAAAAGCAGAAGTTCTCTTTGAACGCAACACTTTGAAAAAGCCAGGTATTCTAAAAGAATTTCCCCCCAAAATGAAAAACAACATTCACCCCACACACACACCAAACACAATACAGAACAATCAGGACTTGGAAAACAAGATTCAACGAGTTAATGCTCCCAAGCCATCAGATGGCTCAAGTTGCACTAAATCAATGTATAACACTTGTGTCACTGAATTGTCATCTGAACGATGAATGACTAGCAGCCTAACAGACTGTTTCCGCAACATTCAGAGGTTTTACGTTTGTGTCTTCCTTGAAGGAGTCCGAGCAAATCTAGAACATACAAATCTGAATCCTACATTTAAAAATTTGTGTTTAGTGAGAGCCACGAAGTATGCTTATAAAGCACTGCTAGCTCGTGCCAACAGCCAAAACAACACTACTAAGCTAGCAATAATAAAATGGTAATCACATGCTAAAGATCCATTCACTATGTTTCTACATTAAACTTTACTATTTAATGACATGCACGACTGCATTATCTTATTATTTGTGACTATCTTGTTAAATTGAATAATGTTAAATTAGCTAATGCTGCCTTGCACACTAGCTAGCAGGCCTGTAAGTATACTTATGCACGTTAGCTAGCTAAAGAACTTGATGTTAGCCCTTTATCAAAAATCAAGAGAATTATGAATTTCCATTACACTTTCTAGGCAAGAAATACGTTGTTGACTCTTGTTCTTCACGGAAACATTTAATTTTTGATACACACACACACAATGAGAGTAGCTAGCCAAGTTTTCCTAATTAGCTATCCTAGTTCGCTAGCTAACAGTTTGCATTTTGTTAAGCAGTGAGTGAAATGACATTGTATAGACCAACTTTTTTTTATTTATTTACTGCTACAAACAGTACACTGAATTGCATTTTCATGTTTAAAAATGTCCACATTAATGGTAATGTGGCACTTCTACACAGTACACAGTACAGTACACAGTCTAAAGAAATCCTAAAGAAGTCTCAATATCCAAAGTCAAGAGGTGTGTACAGGTACAGCTGTGTTGCCTAGTTTCATCACCGCAAAAGGCCACAGTTGACAGAGAGTGTTGGCATATCTATGTGAAAACACATTATTTTAATATTGTTACACCTTCACCCTTTAACTTGTCCTCATGCTTGATCTCAATGACTTGCCCAAAGTGCTTAATTCGGTCACAGCACAGTTCATCTGTTGTAACTGTAATAACTGGCTGGGTGTTAATCCCATTGTGGTTAGACCCATGATCCTAGACCTTGTTCACACCTAGTATTAACTTATTAAGTGACCTGATCACAAGTGGCCGGCTGAAATGCATAGCCATTTACACCTGCCCTTTTGAATACGTTTGAATCTGTGTGTGTGTGTGTGTGTGTGTGTGTGTGTGTGTGTGTGTGTGTGTGTGTGTGTGTGTGTGTGTGTGTGTGTGTGTGTGCTGTATGTTATGATTACATATTTTGTGACTAGGATAGGACAATAGCACATTTAATCATTGCTAATCTACACTGTCTAGGATGAATCTGAAAGCTTTACATTTGCACTTCAAATGTGGTCATATTTGTTCTAGATCTAATCTAAATGTGATTTGAGTGATTTGATCACAAAGAATTTCTGAGACACACTGAACTATTATCACACCTGTATTCATGATCAGAACACACTGGACATATTCTAATGCCAGGTGTGAACACAACTCTACACAGTTGTTGTTAAACTGTTGATCATACAGTTTGCTGTTGATCATACTGGAAGCTGAGTTGGGGTGCAAGAAAATGTTATCATCTATATTACATGACAATAGGCCTACATTCTTCGAAGTATATCATGGTTAATGCCACTATGATAACAATACAACGTTTAATCAAAAATATTTATTTAAAATAAACCAGTGATATTTCATATAAATAATGGACTAACTGGACGTTAACCTGATTTTTAAGCTTTTGATATTTATTTGGTATTTCTGGTTTTCTGGTGCATTGTGTTTGTTCCAACTTGTAAACAAACTTACAAAATTAAATATAATACATTTTATGTATGTGATGAATTAGCATATATTTAATTTATTACCATTGGCAAGCCTGCATATTGTTTTTGTTTGTTGTTGTTATTTTGTCAGTGTACTTACAAATATATTTTGTCTGTATTGTCATGCTGCGATTTTCGCCATGATTTTATAATTGAACGTCTCTTTATTGTGAAATTCACACACCCATTTACTTTAGTGGTTAGAATTTGGTTAGAAATACTGATTAGCCATCATATGATAAAATATAATGTGCTCCACTGAATAACTCATTATAAAGAAATAAATTACACTAATTGATGTGATTGCTGTGTACTGTGTAGATGTTTTACTTTAACCTTCCTCTTGTGTTAGCTTTCTGTAACTATCTCTTATGTTAATGGATTGATTTTGACCCGTGACTCAAATCAGCCATTAGATACCCTGAAAACAAATTGTTTATCGTCCATTTTGTTTCTTACCTCTTGGTTACGTTGTTAGGCTTCCTTATCCAATTAAGTATTGGTTATAATATGTTTGCTGTGGTTCCCTTGGCCTTTCTATTGACAGCATACACAACACTATACACAACTCTAAACTGATTTGGCCTTACATGTCTGGAAATGTCTGCCTTTCCTTGTTTTGTGAAAAAGGCAAAGACAGAAGCCCCTAACTGAAGATCAAATGGTTGGAGGAAGAGCTGGTGGTGGGCTGTTGGTATATAGTGTGTTTAGGATTACAGTTTTGGCAATTATTATTGTTTTCTAATTATACCTGGGTCGAAACGGACTCTAACAACAGAAAGGTCATCAATTTTAACAAGAGCATTTTATAATTTATATAAAAAAAGAAAATTTAATTTTATTTAAATAGAAGTTACTGATGCAATATACACATGTATGTAGTACTTTTATGCATTTAAAACCTACAATCGGTTAAAAGGTAGGTTAAAAGTTACATGTTTCTTATATTATTAGAAACGTTTTTTTATTATTATTATCATTATTTGGTTTAGGTGGAAATAACCAAATAGCCAGAAAATTAAGAAATGCATATCTAAATGCATTAAAATGGTTTACAGCTCTGTTAAAAACTCTTCTAGCTAGCTAGCTATTACTAATTTCAGCGGCATGGCCTACGTCACTGGTGGCCCCGCCTTCCATCACGAGCAGCCACTCCACAACTTCCCTCAGACGGAGACGCCATTTTTGTTTCATGTCGGGAAGCTCCGTTCACTGCGTTTGATGCGTTTTGGACTCTGTAAAGGTACGGATCTCAAGTGACTTTTTAATTTTTTAACAGCGAATTTGTAGCTCACGATGAGTTGTTGTAATGTGACTGCCTCTAAAGATTGTTTTTGCTTCCTCGTCTGTACAGAGCAACGCGAAATGCTAGCCTAGATCAACAAAGATTCAGATTCTTGTCGTTAGATAACGTTAGCTAGTTGCTTAAGTTGAACTATATCAGACCGAATGCGTTTTGCCTTTAAATTTCATGTTGGTATTTGAGCTGATCATGATCTATCAGTAAAATACTCGGCAGGATAAATAAAAAGGTCTTGACATCCTTTCCTTAAAGCTGAAGTGGCAAGTCCACTGATTCTCTATTGTGTTGCATCGCCAGGTCGTGGCACTGATCAGCGAACATTTGATATCTCTCTGTTATTCTCTAAATTACGCTTCGCATAGTTACTATCTAGGTCGTTACGAGTTTTACACCAAATATATAGTTACGATATTGGCAAATAACGTTATTCTTACACGTTACGGTAACGTTGTGTTACGTGGTCGATACTGTTTCTTAGGAGCTGAACTATCCTTTGTATTATGTGTACAATGTCGTTATCTTGCTACGTTAATTTGAACGTATAGCTGGATGGGGTAGCTGTTCTAGACATGGTAGCTATTCCAGATAGGGTAGCTATTTCTTTCTCTCAGTCTCAGTGAATACACCGGCCTTGGGTAGACTTAGAAATCTGATTAATTGGCTACTGGTTCAGAAACTTAAAGCAAACCTAGAGTTTTTCCCCATTCAGAGAAGCGTGTTTAACAAACAAAACAAGAAGGCAAATGGTGTTCAAATGTAAACTGACTTTTTTCAAAGTTGTTTATGAAATATGTTGTTGCTGTTTTTTTCCTTATGCGTTTTTACACTTTACCCCCCTTCCTCGTGGGTGGGTCTTGGAAGACGGCTATTGGTTCACTTAAATATGCGTCCGCTGACGCGGGGCCACGCCCTCTGTGTCACATCCGGCAAGATGGGTGGCGAAATTTCTGTTTATTTGTTATAGGCGTTTTTACAGCTTAGTTTCAAGGTATTTCGAGTGTATTAATGTATTTTCAAGTGTTTTCTGTTTACTACTGGTGTAATCATTGTATCGGTAGTTTTGCGATGTATTGTTTTGGGAACCTTAAGATACATTTGTGTTTTTTTTGCTAATTGTCATTGTAGGGACATCACAATGTGAGCTTATGTTTTTTTGTTGGATGACCAGGAAATACACTTGCGTTCACACTAGCAGGTGATGCAGTGATGGGTGTCCATTTCCTATGAGAGCAGACAAAGCGATCGATCAAGTTGAACATTTTTCAGTTTTTTATAAGGATTATGATGTGTTGGGCCAAACTTTTGAATGATTGATTTAATCAAATTCCATGGACTGATTACAGAAAGGCTTCATCCTCCCTAAACGTTTTGTTCTTTTCGGCATTTCAGTCCTATCATTAGCCATATGGTGCCCCAAAATGGGAGTCTCATAACTAGTTTCTTCTCTTCCAGTAATATATGCGTCTTTGCATATAGTGACAACGGCAAAACGATAAAAGGCCATTCAATAGCTAGCCAGCTAGGTTAACCAACATTATTGACTAGCTAAGAGACTAAACAGCTTATAATATTGATTAATTTACAAAACACTTGTAGCTAGTTCTAGTAAATGGCTAGTTTGCTAGAAAAAAACTACATGGGCTTCACTGCAACATAAACTGACCTAATATTGACAACATTGAATTTTCATGTAGTGAAGTTATTAACTATGCCCTCGAGTACGATACCCAAAAATGTCAAAACCAAATAAGCAGATGGGAGCTAAACTGGATTTTTTTCCGTATTCTTTGACAGTTGCCATAGATGATGTACGATATTTGTGTATAATACAGCTAGCAAGATGTTACAAGAAAAATTCAACTCTATAATTTAGTTTTAAGTACTAATCTTTACAGTTTTATGATTTATTAAAATCACACACTCCCAACAAAGACAATATACATGGCAAAGATAAATATTTTGATGTTTTATCATTTTAATAGCTCATTCAATTGTGGGGGATGGGAAGAGCAAAACATAATTCTGGTATTCTGCATTAATTTGAAACATCTTTCTATGATCCAACCTTTAGCCAAATGTAAACACTGAAGTACATTGGCAGTTATCTGTAGTTTGCTAGCTAATTAAGCTAACTGCTAACGCATTAGTGAAAGGTAAATCTACATGTAAGTAGAAAATGTGTAGCTATTAGCAGTTAACCAGGTCCTCAGCTAGGTAATGCTCACATATTATCTTGAGTGGTCAGACTCCTGTTTGTAATTACACGATTCTGTGTCATGTTCGGTCTCCTGTTGTCACATTTTTGTTGTAACTTGGTCCTGCGGCGAGCTATCCAAACATTTTGTATTTGGCATTTCATCATTTGTCTGTTTTTTCCGATCATCTTTTTGGCTTCTTCTTTGCTTCCCCTTATTCTTTTCGCTGTTTATTTAACCTGCTAAAATGTGATTCAGTCTTGTCTTACAGTGTAAAGTTATGTTTGTATTCTTAATGCAAAGTCATTCAAATACTGAAAAACATTGCTGTAAAGCATGCTTTGCAACACAACAAATCAAATGATAGAGCATAATCTATATAATAGAAGTTTTTCTTATCACACAATATATATTGTCGATTCACAGCCCTAGCTGGGAGTTAGAAATCTAGCACGATGCTCAGTGAAATTGAGTATTACAGCAAGGATAGCCTTTCCTAGCATATTTTATAGTGTGCATGCTAAAAAAAAATGCTTGATTGGCCTTGAATTGTAGATATTTGTATTTTGAAAAGCTTGGACAAATCTGAAGCCATTTGTTAAAGGCTGTTGACGCCCACTATGTAGAGCAGTGCTATTCATGACATCACTGAAAGGTGCGTTAGTTAAGACTAAAGAAACAGCACTGCTAGCAGGTAAGTGAACACAACACAGGGATGTTGTTTACTGTTTGGGATCCACCTTTCATTCCTGCACATGTAAATTTTGATTTAAATATCTACAGTGGCCAGTGGAGTTCAATTTGGCTACAGTTTCTTAGCATGACCCACGTTTTCATCATTCTTACTTCATTGTTTATATGGCTGTTTATAATTACTTCATTATTTTAACTAGTTAAAATAAGTGAACCGCATAGTAGCTGTCATCTCGGAGTGGGCATTTTTTTTACCAAATCCTGTATAAATCATGGGCTAAGCTACGACAGTGCTGCTTTCGTTCAGCATAGAAATTATGTATAGCACTTGGAAAATTATGGCATACCATTAGCTTTCTTTTCCCAAGAGATACTTGGTCTAATCATGTTATTTGTGTCAGGAATGGCACCAAGTGACAAGAAACAATTTGTAATGTGAGGTGAACAAACCCCTGTGTGTGTGCATGCAGAGAAATGTCATATGGTAGAACCTGCAGTGTCTCTGACAAGGAAGGCCTCATGGAGCCATTAGATCCATTAGAATGTTTCTAACACTGAGGCTAATACAGTATTATGTGTAAATATTTTGTTTACTTCTTTGCATGCATTCCAGAATAAAAGGTGTACTGGTAGATACGGTTGCTTCTGTGGGTTTCAAGTTGCAGTCATCAAACGATTTGCATGATGACGGCCTGTTTGTCTAATGGCCTCTGAAGCTGCTGGTGCACAGAAATCGTGTGGTGTTTTTTCTGCAGTGGCCTAATCAGAGTGAGAAGTTTGCTCCAAAGTTCTTAATTATTGTCAACTGTCTTCATCAGAATGTCCTTATCAAAGTCCACCACAAGCTTCTCATGTAGTAATTACATTTATTTTAAACAAAATATATATTGTATATAATTCCAACAAAATTACATTAACTTAGGGATTTTTTTTGTATGATGAAATTTAATGAGAGTGAGCAAAAATATTTGGTGAGCTGTCTGGCATATGAAGTCACTTGGGAGAAACCCCTGAATTATCACGAGGTTGTAAGAGCAATCTAGCAAGGGTGGGGTAGCCAAATAATACTGAATGTCAATGTGATACTCTACAGGCATTTGGAAGATTTGGTGTAGGGATGGATCAGAATGTTCAAATATTTGAATTGTCATGAAAATCGTGAAAATTAAATAGCAAGTTGTTGTTGAAAAATAAGGAATTGAGTTTATTTTAAGCAGCCCCAACATGTTTTCACACTGGCCTCTTTGGCCAGTAGGACATGGTGTTATTATCCCACCTCTTCCATAAAACCAAGTTTATACGATGGAGGCCTATATTCATTGTATAAGTTGGGGCTTGTTTGTTGTAGTAGCAGGACGTCCAATGAACGATGCATTACAGCAGTCGATGAGAAAACAAACAAGAACGAATCAATTTCTTAGCATCCTGCAGGCATAGATGGGGTCTCATTTGTGTTGCATTCATTAAATGATAAAATTAATGTTTTATGCAGAGCGTAGACATGACTCAATCTAACTTGACAGTAGTGATGATTATATTGCGAACATTGTTTGGTATACATGCCCAAACTGGATAACCTACAGTTAAATGTCAGAACTAGTCACTTTTTTGCTGTTGCTATGAAGTGTTGCTAGGAATTTTTATTCCTTTTTTGTTTTTGCCCTGATCAAGTTCCAATTTGATATGGAATTAAAAGCAATAAAAATAGACATTCCTGGCTTTGATAACTTTTTCACTGAAATTACAAACATCACTGTTGTTTGAGAGTTCAGAATCTTGGTAAACTACCTAACGTTAGTACAGGGATGCACGTCAAGAATTGACGCAGAGAGGGTCACACTGACAGCTATTTTCATCTCTGTGAGAGAATGAAGCTCAAAGCCAGACACACACAACTGACACTGTATGAAGAACCAATCCCAACTGCCAGCACCAGATCATCACCTCCCACCAGCTCACCATCATCTGTCATCGCACGTGTATATTTACACTTAAACGCACATGTGCGGTCTGTGCCTGTGTAAAGTAAAATTACTCTGAAGAAAGCAGCAGCTTCCATAAGGTGTATCTAGGCCTCTTACTAGTATACCGAGTCCTGAGCAACCCTTGCATCTTCCTCAATTCCTTCCTTCCATAAATATATTTCGGTATTATAACGGTAATTATGTGTTCCACCGGTTGTCCAGACTAGCTAGTGAGAGAGAACATTTTTTTCTACATGGGAGGTAATGTAAGCTTCAATGCAACAGCAACAAAATGAAGGAAAAAATGCCATAATTGTGTTTTCATGACTCAGGACACAGATGGCCGTTTTGTTATGCTAGCATAATTGTTGGAAGTCAGGTAAATTGTGGTGTTGCATACTTTTGCATAATGCAAAAGGTAATTTGCATAGTCTGTGCATGTGTATATTGTCTGCCTTATTCTTTAAAAGTTGTGACAGTTACAACATTTTATATCGTGATGAATTTTTCATTATTGATCTATCTAAACATTATTGTGCTAACATTGTTGGCCATATCTTCCAGCTCTATGAGGACCATCCAGGCCCATTAAGACTATCTTGAGTCATTAAGGTAGCCTGTTGGTTTAGCATTGCAGACTACCAGGTGACACTAAGTTACTGTCCTAACTAGCTATGTGGTTAAGTGTGTGAAATGAATCATTCTTGGGGAAAACTACCATCAGCTAGTTAGCATGACTGGTCAACCCACTCTCTTCCCTCAGATTCATGGAAACACTCACTCATGCTTTTTAACTGGGCCACAGAACTGGTGTTCTCCACCCTTAAATTTTAGGATGCCACACATTGGCCAAGCTGTTTAGGGCTCCAGCACCCACTGGACTGGACTTCCCCAATGCTGAGTTATGAGTTACCACACAGTAACCCAGAAGCCCTGCACCATAGCGCAGACAAACGGTAGCACACGGGCTCACAGAATGACGAGGGCAAACATTGCTAAGTTTTATGTGCAGTTTTTCTGATCAAATACATATTTATAATGAACTTTTGAAAGTCTGATTAGATGGTTGTGGGTTTTATGATTTGGAGCTTGATATTACTACAGACATTTGTAAATATATTCAGAATAGACAAGCAGTAGCCCACTTAAAAAAGGTTTAATTGGCACATTGTTCAAACAGAGCAGGGAAGCACTGTCTGGTTTGAGTGGTAAAGCACTTTCTGGTTTGAGTGGTAAAGCACTGTCTGGTTTGAGTGGTAAGGATAAAAAAAAATTCCAAAGGAGTTCTCAGGCCTTTTGACCTACATGGGGGTCACAAACGTGGAAATAAACATATTTAAGGAGATTTTACTCTGATTTAATGAAATAATCATAATTTCACAAATTCATCATTTCGTATGAGATACATTTAGGCAATTTATCAGCATTTCCAGAACCATTGCACTGAACCATAATCTCATGTTGCTAATTCCACATCCCGTGTGAGTGTCCAGGGTCTTTGGTCTGCTTCAGTCTTTCTGGCAGCAGCTGTGTAAGTGATCAGCAGAGTCTCAGTAGGAGAGAAATGGAGACTTAAACAGTGAGTCTGGAAAAACAGCCCTGTTGAAGCAAAATGTAATGATTTAACAACACAAACTGGTTCAGGCAAAAACATACGGCTATAATTATCGGCCATTCATGCCAAAAAGCAATTATTTGCATCTAGCCAAACTTAAAATTCTGTAGACATAGAGCAGATTTCTTTTTAATTAAGAAATAATGAACCTCGTTATGAACTTTGAAAATCTTTCAGCATCCTTAAGAAATTACTAGACAGAAAATTTGCCCAAACACACATTAAAGCTTAATGATATTGTTAGTTTTACATTTAAACCACAAGCAATAAATAACAGCTATAAATAAAGTGCATCATCTTTGTTGCATGTTTTTATGGGAGACTGAAACGTGAGTAGAATGAAGAGAGAGAGGAGCATCTCTACCCCTTATATGTCTTGTACACACATATCAGATTACATTTTTATTCGTTTTAAGGGTCATACCCTTAAAACAAATAAAAATGTAATCTGATCTGTGTATAAGATGTATGTAAGGGGTCTGTGGTGTGTGTGTGTGTGTATATATATATAATTTGTTGATATATATCATATATATATCATTTGTTGGCCATTTTTTTACCTATGTACTTTAGTTTTAATCTGTTCGGGATAACCTGCAGTTAATTGTTCACCATGAAATTGGGAATCCAGGAATGAGGTAATGCGTAGAAATCTTTTGGATTATAAATCTTAAATTGCATTGCAATCTACTCAGACATATATTGACTTTAGTTCCAACAGGGCTTCCTTAGTTAGCTGTACGTCTGTTTAGGATTCACACAGTATGTTGCTCCTCAGAAGCTGGACTCTTTGCACTTGTGGTGAACAAGGGTTGCCAAGTTGCCTTGAGGGCATTGTTCGCGGCCAAGTTGCCTTGAGGGCCTTTGTTCGCAGCCAAGTTGCCTTGAGGGCCTTTGTTCGCGGCCAAGTTGCCTTGAGGGCCTTTGTTCGCGGCCAGGTTGCCTTGAGGGCCTTTGTTCGCGGCCAGGTTGCCTTGAGGGCCTTTGTTCGCGGCCAGGTTGCCTTGAGGGCCTTTCTTCATAGCTTCTAGCACACTGATGTTCTGTCAGGTCAGTGGCTGCACACCTCTGTCAGCGACCAGTCGTCGTCGTCTAGTTTCTTGGACTATCTCACTTATTCTCTATCAGCGATGTTTTAAACATTTTACGTAAATGGGGGTGGCTAAAGTTCTTGCTGATGGGTGTGTTAATTGAACTAATTTACTATAATGTTCTTGTGCTATTGTGATGAGGCAGAGGCAGGATGGCGAAGAAAGTCGTTGGTTCCACTAATGCACACATTTATTAAACATGAAACAAAAACGAACCCACAACAAGAATAACACTAAGCAATAAGACAAACATATGAAAAGCAATAAATGGTTTTAAACACAACGGGGTAGCTGAACTTTTTTTGTGGTCTGTATCTCTACCAACCAATACGAGTGCATGGGACATTACTTTTTTGATAATGGAAGACAAAAAACTTTTTTTAAAATGGTGTGTACAATGAACAATAATCGCACAACAATCAGTTCTTCTGTTCATATATATCCCATTTTAACTTTAATGATATTCTATAACAAATATTATGAAATGCATTTTAAACGTTTTAAAAATTGCCCAAATATTCACATTTTTGAATATCTGGTCTGCATGTGATTTGGATTTTTGGTGAAGATCCCTGACCCCTAATGTGTCATATCACAGTTCTTGATACGAAAAACGTTACCTTGGAATAACCCCCCCCCCAAAAATATCAAATCCGTCCATTGTCTGAATGTAATGTTTATTGGATTGAATGCCAAAAAATCTGATTGGAAAAGTTTATTAGAATTTTAAATGACACCGTGCTAAATTACACAAGTAAAGACCTTCTGTAATTACATTGACACTTTTTTGTGTAACACCCAGGTTCAGACACCAGTAAGTTGTCGACACCACCAAAGAGCAATAAGTCAGATCAAAACGTACTTGAGGGTTTATTAAAGCAGATACACAAGACACATGGGAGGATTGGAGGAATAGCTGTTCACTACAGGGTAACACTACAAACAGGTAACACCAATCATACAAACCAACTACAGAACCCACTACAAAACCACCCAATAATTTGGTGTGGTAAAGGTTAAAAAGTATTACAAACTCATCAAAATGAAACCTCTACAAAACCTGGAATAAGCCTGTAGTGAACAGCTAGACTCCTCACCCCAGCCAGTGGCCCCCAATGCACAGGCTTAACACCCAACTAATTAAAATCAAATTACTTTTATTAATTTTAACAACAATATCTAAAAGCATAAACCCACCACCCCTTGCCAAATTCAAACTCCCGCCTACCCTAGGCCACTGGCTAGAGTAATTGGTGGCGCACGGTGTCCCAGTACAGGTTGGCTACCCTGTCTGAGACAACACAACCAACTTAAACAACCACACGCACACACACAACCATGCACCCAAACACACGTTGAAACTGCACTCGCCGGCCCTACAGGATATCAGGCAAGTCACAAGTAAATTAAACAGCCTCAACACATACACACTCCCAATACCTCACACACCTGACACAGACACTCCAAAGAAATCAACCTGCACGCCACCAACCTTACCCCCTGCACAGAGGAGACCAAAAAAACTCCCAGCACCTCCAACTTCCTGTTTTTAAAGGGAAGCCATCGTTTCAGACTGGGCACTTCCTGTCACTCAGCCCCACAGCTCCCCTATTGTCCCGGCCCAGTCATTGCACCCTCCGTGAACACAGTCCATTCTGTTACATTTGCCTGTTTAAGGTTCTTAGCTGCACTTTACAGAAAAGTAAAAATAAATAAGTAAATTATACTTTTTTTTGTTGTAAACATAACTTACTACTCCAAACATTGGTGTAGTTACTGGTTTTGGAATCACTAATATCAACTTTCATTAAAATTTTCACCAAATTGTACAAGTGCTGTAGTAATATCAATAACGAGTTATTGGTAATGTATTATAAATTAAAACTTATAAAACTTATTAAAAAATCATACTTTGTTACTTATATTACAAATCACTGGAAGCCACACCCCCACTAACGTTACTCTGGTTACTCATGGCTCATTAATCTTAGTACTTTCCATTTTAATAAGTAAATCTACCATAGTTCAACTTTATCAAAAAGTAGCCTTATCATTAAGCATCCTATAAATTGTTAAATATAGTAATAGCAAAATATGGCAGATTTTTTGTTTGTTACCTTTTGGCTGCTCTTGTGGATGAGGTAGGGAAGTTATTATACAAAAAATTACATCTTGGTAATTTGAATATAAAATTTGGCCTAGGTTAGGGAATTAATGTTGCCTATCAGCAAGATAGATACGCAACAATGGGGGAAGTGTACCATGATATGTCAGACCAAGAGAACAGACAAAAATGGTTTAATGTTTTGTTGAAAAGAGCTGGGTTTATTGATAAAATTGCACCCAGGAAAACTGAACATGGTTTATTCCAAAAGCAAAGCTCCATAAAACTGAGTAGTAAATGTGTGTTCTGAAGTCTGGTATCAAGTTGGCACCAGTTCCTGTAAGATTGGTATCTACCAGACCGAATCGCACTAAAGTTGCTAACACCGAAAGTCAACAGCAATGATAATTGCTGTTTTAAGTTACATGTCCACAACCTTGAACCTGTTAAAATCATATCAAAGTTGCTGCCCATAGCAGGGATGTTTTTATTCAGATAATTTTATTCAGACTTTAATTAACACCTAAATGCTGTTTGAGAAAAGTTTGGCCTTGCTATTTATGCTGTTTGGGTTGCTTTGAGCTCCAGTGTTTAGACGTGGTTCATCTAAATGTGTGATCTTAGCCTGATTTTAGCTAAAATATTGATTGAATTTTTTGCCTTCAGGTGCTCGGAGAACAAATGCTTCAGGTAACAGAAGCATTACTGCATGTCATGTTGACCACTCTTGCTCAGATGGCAGCAGAAGCCATTGGCTAGCACCTTAAACATGGTTAAAATGGCAAAAATTAAGTCTAAAGTCATCCCACAACCAGTAATTACAACAATGTTTAAAGGAGTAATAAGTTATTATTACCACAAAAAGAAGCCAACAGTCTTTATGCAAATTATTTAATGATTATACTTTTGGGCACTCTTCTGTATGGTGCAGCTCATATGAGATGAAGAATCAAATTGCTCTGTAGTCCTCAGGGAACCAGTTTATGCTCCCTAGAGTAGGTGTGGAGGCAGGCAGTTATGTTAAAATTAATTTAAAATCATCCAGGCCACTAGGTGTCAGTATAATGACATTTTTCATAACATCAAAAATGACTTATTGCTCCATTTAAAAACAATTATGGAGGAGCATATCAGATTTAATGAAACATCTGGCAGCACATGGAGAAACACTTGAATGCAGGGTGACCCTGTGCCAAGCACATCACCAAACACAGAGAAGACCGTGTTGGCTGGCTGGTACAATACATTTACATTTACGGCATTTCGCAGACGCTCTTATCCAGAGCGACTTACAAAAGTACTATGTGTTCAGTCAGAATATGCATCTCTATCCAGTATAAACAGGTTTAAGTCCAAACTACTTGAGGTCAAGCACTGCCATAAACCGTTGCTAGTGCTGATGTCTAGAAAGAAGACAACAAAATATAAGATTAGACACAGTGCAATACCTAGCAAGACTGAAATACCTACAAGACTACATGCAGTATAGTGCAATACTTAGCAAGTGTTCCTAAAGATAAAGTGCAATTACGCTTTATACCAATGCTTCAGTTGATTTGTGCTTATAAGTGCTTTACAAAGAGATGGGTCTTCAGGCTGCGTTTCAGCAATACCAGTTTGAACACTTGGCACAATCATTTTGTAGATTTGGAAGCTACAATTGGATCAGTGAAAATTTAAAGGTGACAACCACAAGAATTTTGTATCACCTTTAACAGCAGAGGAGGTGTTTTTATATCTGCATAAATATATAACACTAAGCAGTGACAGTGTTGGCCATGAACAAATTAGGTCTTGCTTAGGGTTAGACCCTAGGTCTTCAGGCTTTACTTATTAAAGATTTACCAGCATCAAACTCAAATACATATAAATGTTTGGGAAATCCAATTCCTGTCCACATATCAATGTTCACGAACAGTGTCTTACATTTACCTTTAATCCATTTACCATTAATCCATTTCTCCAGTTAAATGCAGTCATGTTGAACGTTTTGCCACTCAGTGTGATTGTGTTTACATGATGGAAAAGTTACATGATGCATAACATCTATTTTTCTAATGCATCTATTTTTTTTTTTTTTTTAGTTTTTTCGTAATCAACATAAAATGTAAAAGCTGTAATTTTTTAACCTTATAGACCAGCGTGGTTTTAATGGACATAAATGTTGCTATATTACTGATCAAACAAGTTTTTGCATACCTTACCCTAGAAAACCCTATCTAAAAACAAAGCATAATTTTAATGGGTGAATGGAGCTCTTGGATCTAATGCTACAATTTTAAGCAAGTGCCTTCAGGGTAGGACTGGGCAATATACAATAGCGATATATTTTTATAGACAATATACATTTAGATAATATTGTTTATATTGATATAGACTATGGGTCTTTCCCAAAAACGTACGCTGCCTAGTGAGCTACCCACGTAGTTAGCCTGAGGCTTCAAACTCCGCTAGCATAAATGCTGACCGTTCTGTGTATAAAACTATAAAATTTAATTTCCAATTTAATGTAAAAGGTCAAATAAATAAATGCTATGTGGTTTCATATTAAATATATTTTGGAATGTTTCCTGAATATTCTAGAAACAGCAGAGCACATTTGAAAATGGAGTTCACCATTTTCGTCACGTTTAATCATGGGTTTGCCTTACCTGGGTGCACTCGGGTGCAGTGGTACACATGTCCCCAGAGTGGTGGGCAGCCCTAGCCCCGGCCCCTGGGACGCAGTTGGGTTTGAAGTGCCTTGCTCAACAGCACTTCAATAATGTTATGTTAAAAACATTTTACCACACTGGATATCCCGATAACTAAAATATCATCTCTGAGAAAAGAAAAATGACCTGGTGTCTGTAATCAGCAAGTAACAAATTTTCAGCACATTTACTGTCTGGTTTCCTGTAGGAAACTTCTGCAGGAAGATGACGCTTGGAGTAAAATTTGGTTGGAGGACTTGCCTGCCTATTGTTTTCTTTATAGATGCCGGTGCAGTAAAAATACCATAAAAGAAGCAATCAGTACGAAACATTCACATGCACGGCACATATAAATAATATTTTTTATTGACCTATGAGATAAGCAAGGTAGATTTTGTGGTTGTGCCGCCCTGCTGGAAGAATTGTTGTAATGCCTCATGCAAGTTATATAAGGAGCTATGAGGAAGCATCAGAGCATTGTGCATTCGTAGCTATCTGCTTTATCTGTTTATCTCCACCATTACACTTTCATGAGTGAATGTTCCTCTAGTCATTTTCCTGCAACGGGTAGCTAGAAAGAACCAACAAATACTGAGGGCAGTTGGGAATCTGCTGCATTTGTTCGTGACCTGGGCGGCATCCATCAAAAGATACGGGTTAGTTTAGCTGAAGATGTGTCGTTTCCTGTGGGTGTAGGCGCTTGCATGTGACATTGTTTTGGGGCATATTGTTTTCTTTGAATTGGTTATGAATCTATCCAATATGCATAGAGAACATACACTGATGTAGCATATTGCTTTGACTACAACTTTGATTTTTTCCATGTCTGCTCTTGTGCAAAACCAAAAAAAAAAATGCTATATTTGTACACTTCTCACTTAAATCTGTGTTCAATCTGTGTTTGGACAGGGTCATACCAAATGACTCATGAAATGTAATATATGCCACATTTCATACCATATCAACTTTTCAAAACAATTCCCAAAAGTCTAAAATATAGGCGAAACTGATATCTGATATGAGTGATGTAACTTCTGAATCCAACATAAATGTCTGCCTTCTTGGTGAAATGCCACTTACATTTGTGTGGCCGATGCTATTCAACCAACAACAGTCCAACCAAACAAGGATAGCCCAGACTTGATTTTATGTATGCTAGTAATCATTTCCATAAGAGCAAGCAAGATGCTTGCAGATTAACAGGGAATGTGTCATTATAGCACACAATACCAGAATGAAAGTGACTGATGAGAATCTGATTTATTTTTACTATTGGAAAGTGTTTTTTTTCTTTGAAAATGTAACGGTGTTTGTATACTGAGCATAGAATTGGGTCTGTTCACTGAAGGCGTTCGTTCAGCTGTGTGACAGTGTTGCGTGATTGACAACTTGAAAAAATGTGATGTTGCAGAAGAACACTGCTGTAACCTCAACCTAGCTGCTTGTGTTGTGACGAGGAAGGCCTTGGTAATGGGTAGGAATTTGCTAATTGGCTTTTCTCCAAACTTGCATTTGGAGATAGTGGGGCAAAAAAGTAATCTACCGTAATTTCATCATTGTGGATACTTTAGAAGAATGAATGGAATGCCTAGAATGTTTCTTTCATTGTTTTTAACCAAAAATTAACCTTATATCTTTCATGTTTACAGACACCTGAATCATTTATGCATCCCATCTTTGGATGGGAACCATGAATTGTGAAGCACCAGGTGTGGAGAGGGCAGTTCTTTCCTGGTCAAGATTCGCTACAGCTGGCCAAACTGCTCTTAAGGAGGCCCTGAAGGTATTCAATCCCATATCGCAGGATCTGTCGGACACCGAGAGGCAAATGGTGTCCTTTCTTCAGGAGTTAAGAGATGAAGGTCTTAAGCCTGTGGTTCTAAGGAGCAAAGATGTCTATGGATACAGATCTTGCACAACATGGCCTCTTGCATCAGAGACTAGCAGCAATATTCAGAGAGTGCAAAAGTCCAGCAAGAAACGAGGACGAAAGTCATTCATCAAGAACAAGGACATAAGTTCCTTGCTGCTTAGTACAGATGCCAAGGCCATTTTGCAAAAGCAACCCAAGATTCTACTGACCAATCTCTCCATGGACACTCTAAAGCAGACCATTTCGTCAAAACCATCAGTGCCCACTGAAAGTTTTGTCGAAACACAGCAGTGCCTGAAATTAACCAACATAAAGGGCGTGAGTGGCGGCCACACCGCAAGGCTGCAAATCCACTTTGGGGCGGATGCACAAAGTCCAGTCGCTTCCGGTCTTCAGTGCCCACCAACTCTTTCTGGTATACCTTACTCTCCCTCAGAAAACAGCAATCAAACATCAAGTGCAGTTTCATTGGACAATAAAAGAGGTTTGTCCTGTCCAGTTAAAGGGGACGATGCCCTCATTGGAGATTCTGCCCCAGTGGTTTGTCAAAATGGTACAAGTCTGAAAGAGGGTAACAAAAAGATCCAGTCAGTGTCCGGTAAACCTGGTGTGATGAGCAGTGGTTCACACTGTGGGGACAGCGATTCAGTGAGGAGGCTAAACTACCAAGGTTTAGGTTGGTCTCAGCCACCACTCCGTAATGGCCAGGACTTGTCTAGACTGAACGAAAATGGTCTTCAGTGGAAAGTCATCAAAGTGGACGAGTCTGTCACTGATGAAGAGCTGAGGAGGGAGGCTCAGAAAATCTTGCAAGTTAATTTATCACCTGTGATACAGATTCATCCACTTGTACACACTGTATAGAGATCAAACGTGACTTTTATATCCATATATTACGGATAGGTTTTCTTACATTGTGTCATTGCTTGGGTCAAAACTGAATAGGAATCTTATTCCACATTATGCGTTCTTCACATGTATGACCTACATCCGTGATCCAAAGAGGGAGGTTTTATTTGGGTTGTCTTTTACATAAATGTTCCTGCCTCATTTATTCTTTTTTTTATTGCCATGCGATTTAACTAGAAGATTAATCACATTCTATCACTATGCAGCGTACTTCCAACACTTTTCAGCTTTGTTAGAACTGAACAATAAATTATTAAACATGTCTCTAGAGTGACCTCAGTTCAGCACTGTTGGGTAGAGATAATGCCCTAATAATTTTCATTTGTTTGATATTTTTTCAGCAGTTTTTTTTTTCTTCTTCCCAGCAGTTTTGAACATCCTTAACTTGTAAATGTGTCACTTGCTTTCCAAAGCCTCCAAAATCTGTTGGCAGGAACTGCTTAAAATGTTAGTTTAGTTCAATTTGCAGGGGAGGAATACATGTGCGTCTCAAGAGTGAGAGTTACAACCAAACTGGTCCTTGTTTTGTCCCTGCAGCTGATCTGTTTCTTGGACTCGGGCTGCTGATCAACACATCATAAATCTGCCCACAGGGAAAGTTGTGCATTTGCTGCTTAACAAATATTATAGTAATTCTCTGAGATTTGGTGTTGAAACCCAGTGAACAATTTTATAGTCTAGAAAACAAATAATACTGAGGTGAATTTAAGAACCAAAATTTTTCTCTGTTTTGCTGTATGGGTTAAGTTCCTTCTTGGTTTAATGTTTAACCTGAATTTGCAGTTGTGTTCCATTGTAGTTATTTTCTTTTAATAATGCTTCCAGTGAAGTAGGGAAAAACTTACTGAACAGCTATTTGTGACAAAAATTATTTTCATTTCCAATTGTTGGACAGCAACTCTGAAACCTCTTGCTGTGTTATTTTTGGTAATTGGTAATTGGCATGTACTAGTCCTGCAGGTTGTGCAGACAACAAACACAGTCCATTTAGCTTTAGATTGACGGAGAATGAGAAGGAGGGATAAAATGGAGGACGTCATCAGGACTTGCTTTCTCGGAAGCTTTGTGATGTGGCTGTGCCTCGGATTGTGCAGATCACATCAGTGTCTTATCCCCTGCGCCATTTAATGCCTGTAGATTGGGAGCACTTTGTTAGATTAATTTGATTACAGGGCAAAACAAGGCCTTGCTCCTTTTGAAAGCATGTAAACGTATATACTTTCTATTATGTGTTTCTCTATCCAATGCATTTCTTTGAGCCAACACTGATATTTTGGTGCTTAACATTTGCAGTGTTGCCATAGCCATGAGCGTTCCCCACTTGTGTGTATGGATTACGTAGGGCTATTCCTGCTTTAGCATTCAAGCAAATCTTTACTGTGGAATACATCTGAGTGCAGCCCATCTACATGTTTCATGTAACGCCTGAATCCAGAACTAGCAGGTGACCTCTCCATACTGCAGAACTAGCAGGTGACCTCTCCATACTGCAGAACTAGCAGGTGACCTCTCCATACTGCAGAACTAGCAGGTGACCTCTCCATACTCCAGAACTAGCAGATGACCTCTCCATACTGCTGAACTAGCAGATGACCTCTCCATACTGCTGAACTAGCAGGTGACCTCTCCATACTGCAGCATGTTTAGGTTTATACATGGTCGTATGGTTTGTCTAGGGGTTCTCTGTATGTGACCATATGGTAACAGACACGCAGATTATACATATTTTACAGCTGCTGACTGAATGTGCACATTTTGCAGTTCTATATAATTTTTTTTTCTTTGGCCATCTAGTTTGTGTAATGACTCTCTCTACAATATATATAGATTTGTGGATTTTAGATATGGATACATTTTTCAAGACTTGCAGTGTAAATGTCAGCAAACAATTTTGATCTTTTACAAAATGTAGGTGTGACTTGTCGCATCGTGTACCTTCTGAAGAATGTTTACCTGTGTGCAGGTGAACCATCTTTAATGACCATTCAGCAGTTACTCAAGACTTTGGATTCTTCTTTGGTTATGTGAGACGTTTATATGGTTGCTTTGAGAGATGTTATACCTGAAGTCACAAGCTTGCTGTTTGAAACAACTTTTACAGCCCTGTCATTCTGCCACAGTGTCACTGAGCTTGAAAGCCCATTTAGAAGACCTGTCCCTCACCATTTCGCCATTTCGGTTGAATCCGTGTCCTTGAAAGCTGTAAATGTCAGTGTTGTACCTTTTAGTTAATAATAAAAAGTTGTGAATTAAAATATCCTGTGTTCATTTCTTTATCACCATTTGGGGTTATTAGAAAACTATTTCAGCTCTGTATCCAACGTGCCTTTTAAGTCACATGGCTACATTTCAGAAGTCATTATGCTTGTGTTTGAGGAGATTTTAAAAATGTACCCAAGTTTTCTGGGTATTTGATTCCAAACACAAATTTTCTACAAAAAAAGCTAATTATATGGCTGCTATCCTAAATCTAAGAGTTGAATGTTTTTGCTTTTTTTAAAATGTATTTATTTAAACTTGCCCTACTTGTGACTGTGATGTCATAAGCCATTGATGGCCACGATTAAAAAAATATACAAAGAACAGGAAATGTATTTGTATTTTTTTTTTGTTTGTTTTTTGTTTTGTAAAGGGCCCAATTATTATTTTTTTAAAATCTCCGCATTAGTTAAGCAATTTTTAGCTCAAGGTAGCAGAGCTTAAACATTACTGCTTGTGCTGTTCGCTGCTCTGACTGGCTTGCCTCTGTATCGATGGGTGTTTCGACTCTTTGCATTCAGTGATGATCACTTTAGTTCCCTAATAAGAGCTGGTGGTTTTCCTCATACTGCATATCACATGGATTGCTGATAACACCATCCTGAGTCTTATCAGTAAGACACCGTACATACATGTACGTCTACTGTCCACTACCTTGTGCCCACCCACGTCTTCTCTGAGACGCTGAACTCTTGTTAGCTCATTTTATATAAGACACTGAATGCTGTGTTATCGTTACAACTCATCTCTTGTGAACACATTGTCTATGAGACACTGACTTACCATTATCTTTGCTTACAGTAGTGTATTGTACACAGTAATAATACATGAATTTATGAAGCTGCATTTTCAGAAGTGAATTTTCAGGGTATTATTTGTCAATACAAATGCTTCTCTGCCAGGGCTACACAGGACAAAGGCCCAGAAGACTCCAGGTTTTATATCCTGCTTGCACATTTAGGGACTGATCTCTGGGTCAGCACTTTGATAATCATCTACACAAATAAATAAATGGTCCCATACGCCATTTATGAATCAGTGCATTTTCATTCTGTATTAGTAGCTGTTTATTTGGCCATGAATTGGGTAATTATAGTGCATTTGTGTGAATCCTGATCCGTTTCTATTTCTGGTTAAATAGCATCCATTAAATAAAGCTTTGCGGTGCTATGTAGGAGGACACCAGCAGTGGGGGATAGGAGAAGCATGTGAGAGCTGTAGAGGACACCAAGCAGAATTTACTGACTTGTCTGCCCAAAATCACAAATGTTGACATTTGCCCCATAAAAATTGGTCTGTCCATTAGTCTCATCTGTTAGTACTGGGCAGGCAGAGACCTATTTCATATCCTGAGCCTGGAAATTAAAGTTAGCAAAGAAAACTTTTACACTCAGGCTAGCGCAACAAGGGAGGACTTGTGTGGTGTCAATCATGGCCTAGTCAGTGGGGTGGGAACATGATTTCTCATTATTGTCCTGTGAGCCTCTTTCAAGCTGCAAAGTTGTCTTTAATCGTTACCTGCAACTCGAGGGCACAGACATGCATGTTTAGGTAGTTTGGCCATTCTTCTCTCAGCAAGTTTTGCAAATAATTGTTGTGAGAAGCCATCTCTGTCTTGACAATATGGTCTTATTCACTAAATGGGTGCGTCCCATGAGTCCTGTGTGGTTCTCTCCCAAGTTTTAAGGAGCTGCACCAAGGGACCAAAGCTTGTAACACCGATTTGAGTTGTTTAATTGGAAAAATCTGTATTACGGTGGTCTTTGTAACAAGCTATGTTTACAGTATTTAGCTTTTACACATAGAATTTGATTGAGTTGGAATTTACGTTTCTTATTTTTCCTCTGTTTGGTGCGTTTTAATTAGCGTTGGTGTGGAATTAGCATATTAGATGTTATTACAGGTCGTTTCAGAGGTCATTTCAGAGGTTTTGTGTCCTGCATCGCTGACACAGTGCCATTCAGTATTGATTCCGTTTGATCAGGTTCCATTTCTAGTGCTTCTCTTAATAGAAGATATCAATGCAAAGCCCACAAATCACGGTGTTTGACTTCATATCCTATAACCTTCCCTTTTGAATAGACCAGGAAGGAACATTAGAGTTGTACAGAAGATGCTTTTGTGTATTACTTCCATAGCATTTGGATCACTGGCTATGTTGGTAACAGTCCTGTTGTTGAGGATTTCACCAATCTGCCAGGATGCACGGGGACCAGTTTTTGATCTCCAAACACTACCTCTAAATGTCCTGTGCCCCAAAACAGACATTCCGCTCTAGACATTGTTTCACTTTTCATATTTACCCCAAGCATATTTTGAAATGGTTTTGCTTATATGCAGTGTGACTCAAACCAAAACATTCTCTCATTTCCAGGTCAGATCTGCAAGACTTTTGCATTCTTTCATTGGTTCATTAATGACTATTCTGGGTGAGTAAACGCTCACAGTGCTTACAGTTATCAGGTCGGACGTTTACAGCACATCCTTTGGTGATATAATCGCAGCTTGTGAGTCTGTTCCGCTGCTGAAGGTTTAGACTCCTGTCCTAGTAGATCAGTAAATGAGACTGAAGCGCGGAAAGAAGCGTCATGGCTGTGCTTTTGCCATCTCTGTGCTTCAGCACTTTTGGTATTTTAGTTTCCAAGCAAGCACGTTTTTATAGAAGTGTTCCACGCTTTGCCTTCCATGGGCTCTGTGTTCCATGTAATTAGCATTTTGATCAACAGCAGCTCACAAATAAATGGTCTTCATTAGCATGCTAGCAAGAAGTAAACGCTAACATACCGTAAACATTACGTACGGTGGCCAACTTCATAACTGATCACGTGTCGAGTGAAGCTAGCTCATCCCTGCACTGTGCTCCTTTTGGGTCACCTAGCAGACATACTGAACCTGGTGCCATTTGCTTTATTATAGTTTATAGCCAGAATTCATTAAGAAAGCAGTAGAGTGAGTCATATCGGACTCGTATCATTATTATTATTATGCAATTGATATATTTGTCACTTTCTCGTGCGCCTATCTTGATTTTAATGGCCCTTTCATTTGAGATTAATAGCATTTTCTTTCTCATCAGTGCTTCGCGTCTGTTAATGATCCATGCTTACACGCCTGTGTACAATCACACCAGTACGTTTACCCACTCAAATTACAGCTTGAGTTTGGATCTACTTTTCTTCAATCTGCTAGTCATAAATCTGTTATATAGACTGATTTTAATCGCCTAGTCTGTAGATTAACAGTAAACAGCAGTACAGACACCCAAGCATTACCTTGGAATTCACCCCTGAGCATTGTAAACACACATTTTACGTATTAGAGGGGGAAAAGATGGTGTAATAAAGCTGTAAGTAGTATTTTCAGACTGGGTATTTGATTAGTAAACAAGGCTGACAGTGAACAGAAGGTTTAAATGTAAAAAAAAAAAATGGCAGTAAGAAAAAAAGGTTTGTAAAATTTGACACCACTGATGACAGTAGCCTGGTGTGTGCCTGTGTAGTCAGTCACGTAGCACTTGGGCGCTAGTTTAAGAGGTCTGGTGTGTGTGCCCCATCCAAGGCAGGTGGTTGAGATTGCGTTGGTTCGGTTTGATCTGCTTCCTGAAACAGAGAGAACAACTCTGAATGTGTATTCTGCCCTGCCTATGTAGACACACATGTACAAAGATATCCCAACATTCAGAGAAAAGCTCAGCATATACCCCAAAAGGCTCTGCAAATGCCCTGGAGCCGCTGTATAAAGGGTTCGGTATGGATACAATGGCGGCGTTCCCCCTGCCTTTGGTGGTTGTGCCGTCTTCACCCTCATCCTGTTAATGAAACATGCATGACTGTCATTACAAACTGGACATCCACACACCATCTCACATTTTCATACAGAATACATGAAATAGGTCTGTAAAGAGAGATGGGTTTAACTTAAAGAGAGATGGGTTTAACATAGAGAGATGGGTTTAACTTAAAGAGAGATGGGTTTAACTTAGAGAGAGATGGGTTTAACATAGAGAGATGGGTTTAACTTAAAGAGAGATGGGTTTAACTTAGAGAGAGATGGGTTTAACTTAAAGAGAGATGGGTTTAACATAGAGAGATGGGTTTAACTTAGAGAGAGATGGGTTTAACTTAGAGAGAGATGGGTTTAACTTTAACGTCAGATGAGGCACAAAGAGGGCAAAAAATCTCTTATGTCTTTTCAGTTGCCATGACGTTCCGACCGGAACTTTTTTGGGTTCATTTACTTCAAGGCTACATTCTCTTGTTTATTATGTTTCCATCTCTCCCTGCGACACTTCAACGTCATCAGAAACACAGGCTGATTCTTCATGACGTTGGTTTTCAAAGAAAGCAATGTACTGCAATAAAAAAAATCTGATTATCTAACTAACTAGAGTGCCGTAGCATTACGATGCCACTACCACGTTAGTGTCACTTCTTCTCTCACAGTGATCATCTCAATAACATCCAATCAGCAGGCAGAGATCAGTGATGACCATGGAGCAGAATAGCGGAGAAATGACGCAGTGTTAAAGTGCCTCGTCTCTAACCGAGTCTGTTTTAAATGAAATGATCATATTTTAAGTCGTGTAATAGGCAGCAGTACAGATAATAGGCAGCATTACAGCTGTACTTGCCTTAAAGTACTGAAAGCGAAAGCCGTCATTCCTGTGCTTCATGTAGTAACACACTGCACTGGCAACAACACCTGCCATCAAAATGATGACCAGGGCGGTGGTGACAGCAGGCGCGTTAGACTGTGAATGGACCGCTGACGGAGTAGAAGGAATGACCTAAAAAACACCACCACCACCACCACCTTTCCATTAATGTAATTCTGATACTTTATTTACCAATAGTCTGTATATTTGTTTATTGCTCATCTTATATTACTGTTTCATGTTTCATGACATATATTTGTCTACCAGCTGTGAACTGGAAAAAAAAACTAGGTAATAAACAGAAATAGTTTTTTAAAGGATGGAACACACACATACTGAAATTAACCGCACAGGTGGGAACTCACAGTGACTGGAGGAGCTCTGAGAGGCCCCTGTATCACATGGATCAGCCCGTTTGTTGCTGGAACATTCCAATCTATTATTATCTGTTTATTCACCAGTTTGACTGGTGGGGAGTCCTATGGGAGAAAACACAGTGTGTGTGTGTGTGTGTGTTTGTGTATTATATATATGAGAGATTATATTACATATATTACAAATTGTAGTGAAGGTCCTTCATCAGTTCTGCAAGCAAAGTTCTTCATAAAATATACTGTTATGTCTATATAATATATATATTACATCACAAACATATACAAACAGAACTCTGTTGTCTACTTTATAACACAGCCTACATGAAGAGCAACGATGGGTTGAGACTTACGTCTTCCTGTGTATTGCTGTCTGAGGCTAATACCACTACAAGGTTACAGCCCAGGCGTGATGGAATTGTTGTGTTATGCTTCAGATCCTCATAAAAGTGAAGGCTGTTGTTAGCGGATATGTGGTATTCCGTGTCCCTCCATGATATAGTCTGATGATAAGTGATATATATACGTGGGTTATTACAAGACACACAGGACGTTGCAGGAGACGTTACAGGACGTTGCATGTTCTACACACAGCCAGAGAAGCCCAGCTGACTTGGTGAAGCTTTTGGTTGTGCAGGAACATGTGGGTCTTTTTGGGTTTGCAGAGAAATCACACAGCATGGTACTGTGCTTTCAATTGATATGATATGATATGAAACACATTTATGTGCAACAGATATGATTTGTTTACTGAACAGACAACTTGCCTCATTTGTAGAAAATCCTGCATCATGTGGCACAAAGACTGTGATGTTTGATGAACTGGTTGTTAGGACGTTAAGGAGAGTTTTTCCTTCAGGAGCAGCTTCTGCGTACCTCAGCAAAGTCTACAAGAAGTAGAGCGTAATGGTAATGACAGCAAAGTCTACAAGAAGTAGAGCGTAATGGTAATGACAGCAAAGTCTACAAGAAGTAGAGCGTAATGGTAATGACAGCAAAGTCTACAAGAAGTAGAGCGTAATGGTAATGACAGCAAAGTCTACAAGAAGTAGAGCGTAATGGTAATGACAGCAAAGTCTACAAGAAGTAGAGCGTAATGGTAATGACAGCAAAGTCTACAAGAAGTAGAGCGTAATGGTAATGACAGCAAAGTCTACAAGAAAGTAGAGACAGCAAAGTCTACAAGAAGTAGCGTAATGGTGATGACAGCAAAGTCTACAAGAAGACAGCAAAGTCTACAAGAAGTAATGGTGATGACACAAGAAGTAAAGGTAATGACAGCAAAGTCTACAAGAAGTAGAGAGCGTAATGGTAATGACAGGGAAGTCTACAAGAAGTAATGGTAATGACAGCAAAGTCTACAAGAAGTAGAGCAAAGTCTACAAGTAAATGGTGATGACAGCAAAGTCTACAAGAAGTAGAGCGTAATGGTGATGACAGCGAAGTCTACAAGAAGTAGAGCGTAATGGTAATGACAGCAAAGTCTACAAGAAGTAGAGCAGTAATGGTGATGACAGCAAAGTCTACAAGAAGTAGAGCGACAATGGTAATGACAGCAGTCTACAAGTCTAATGGTAATGACAGTAGAGCGTAATGGTAATGACAGCAAAGTCTACAAGAAGTAGAGCGTAATGGTAATGACAGCAAAGTCTACAAGAAGTAGAGCGTAATGGTAATGACAGCAAAGTCTACAAGAAGTAGAGCGTAATGGTAATGACAGCAAAGTCTACAAGAAGTAGAGCGTAATGTACAGCAAAGTCTACAAGAAGTAGAGCATAATGGTAATGACAGCAAAGTCTACAAAGTAGAGTAGAGCATAATGGTAATGACAAAAGTCTAATGGTGATGACAAAGAAGTAGAGCGTAATGGTGATGACAGCAAAGTCTACAAGAAGTAGAGCGTAATGGTAATGACAGCAAAGTCTACAAGAAGTAGAGCGTAATGGTAATGACAGCAAAGTCTACAAGAAGTAGAGCGTAATGGTGATGACAGCAAAGTCTACAAGAAGTAGAGCGTAATGGTAATGACAGCAAAGTCTACAAGAAGTAGAGCGTAATGGTGATGACAGCAAAGTCTACAAGAAGTAGAGCGTAATGGTGATGACAGCTAATGACAGCAAAGTCTACAAGAAGTAGAGCATAATGGTGATGACAGCAAAGTCTACAAGAAGTAGAGCGTAATGGTGATGACAGCAAAGTCTACAAGAAGTAGAGCGTAATGGTGATGACAGGGAAGTCTACAAGAAGTAGAGCGTAATGGTAATGACAGCAAAGTCTACAAGAAGAAGTAGAAGAAGTAGAGCATAATGGTAATGACAGCGAAGTCTACAAGAAGTAGAGCATAATGGTGATGACAGCAAAGTCTACAAGAAGTAGAGCGTAATGGTGATGACAGCGAAGTCTACAAGAAGT